>JAITYZ010001679.1:0-13714 GCA_027744595.1 Paronellides praefectus | reverse complement strand
ATGGTAATGATAAGAGTTTTAGAAAACGGGAGGAGGAAAATCTAGATGATATATTTTATAAACGCTAAGAGTAAAAAAAATTATAGAAATATTTCAGAATCATTTTTATATATCAAGCTGGGTCGTAATAAAATTAAGTAATGTAATATGAAATGAAGTAGCAGCAATAATAGAGATAGTAATCATGATAAAAATGAGAAATAATATAAAAGCAAAGAAAAAAAGGAAAAAAAAGTTTTTGGGTGGGGTCGTAGGCTGATGGAATCAACCATGATGATTCTCATGATGAAGCCATTATCCAAGATTTTTCTCCGACAAAATGTCTAAATCGATTAAGGATGATCACGATAATGATGTTATAAATGGCTACATGACTGCTTTCTTATTTTTGCTCTCTCTCTGAAAAAGCAAAAATGGAACAAGCCAGCAGCAGTAGCAGCAGCATACATATTATGTGTACTATGGTGAGTAGCATGATGATAATAATATAATATTATTGTATAGTAATAGAGTAGATGAGGAAAAGAAACCGGAAGGAAGGAAGTCGAGAGAGCCAGGAAATGGCAATTTGGCAAGATCCAAATTCCCTTTTATCCAGTCATTTTGTCATCCGACAAACGATGATCACTGTCTATTAACAACAGTGTGTGTGCGCATAAAAATATAAGGAGCATAGAATAACTGCTGAATAGTTTTGCGTTAGATTTCGCTTTGCTACCAAAAGCCGTATGAAAATATATTGAAGAAAAAAATGTAGAGAGAAACACCGGCACATCACCACGTAAAAAGAGAAATATTCACTTTAACCGTCATCCTTTTCATATTATTGCCTTCCTTTGTGAATTGTGATGTTTGAAGAAAAAGGGTTTACTGTATGTTCACGTGGTGGTGGTGGTGCATTGGCAGCAGAGAAAAATCTCAAAGAAGTAATTTTTCATCCACCCTTCATTTCCCAATTATAATGTAATGATAATCTTCACAGTTGATTTCCTCCTTCACTTCATAACACAAACTTTGACAGCAGCAGGCAAATGACCGAATTTATGCTTTCGTACTTTACTATATAATATGTATATGTACTCGGTTTATATTATAAAGCAGCTGCTATATAAACCGATATAGTGGGAAGGTATGAAGAGTGCATGTTCACTCACACTCATATCAACCGAAAAGACAGACACGCCAAAGCTGTTTTCCATTTTTTTAGAAAAAAAAATCATGATTTTTTTTCACTTGGGTTTGCGGCTAGATAGTTGGTTCGTGTCTTTAATGACAACTTTCATTGCCAGATTTTTTTAAAAAAAAGTGGAGAAAATAAACCCGTTACTTTTTTTAAATATATTTTGGGGTCCTTTTCATTTGGTTATATACATGTATTTATGTATGTCTGTATTAATTATTCCCAGGTGACCTCAAGCCTCAAATTAGGCATTTCCCAAAAGCTTGTAAAAATATGTTCTGGGAATTGGTTGCAAGAAGTGTGGCAAGTTTCAAATGAATTTATTTGTTGGCTCGTGCTACTCATTTTGTTAGAGATGGAACCCTATTTCAGCCAAAATAATGAATACGGAAAAAATTAAGTTCAAATAGGTAAATATACAAGGGAAAATTGTGCATTTTTTAAAGGGATGACTTTGAAAAAATGTATAAAATACTTATCATCTTACTTAGACATGACTTGCTCGGTAAGTGGTAAACTTGAATAGTAAACATGTGCATGCGCATTGCATGTGATGCTGTGTGTCTGTTATACTGTCATGTCTGATGATTGTATTTGTGTTTCTGCAATTTCCCAGGATATTGCATGTTTTCTTGACAAGTTTAAGGTTATTCTAAAATTTCATGATATATTAAACAGGTATAGGTAATTACATAAGGTACTTTTGAGCAAAAAACAATTGGGTAATGTACGTAATTTGATAATACCTATAAATATTTTCAGCACTTCCTTCCTACCATCAAATGATGAGTGATATGATGTTTATCTTCGACGACACTAAATTTACAAAATTACTTGTCGTGAGATGACTGCAATTGCAGATCGACGGATACAATCCGGAATGTAAATTGGTATATTCACAAATTATGTTAAGACTCATGGATAAAATTTAGGTTTGAAGTCTGCATAGCTGCCAGCTATAATTTCCAACAAACACCTGTCAAATTACTGTTCCGGTCATTTTTCGCTTTTGCTCCTTGCGACCCAGTCATAACCAGGTGAAAATATTTTTGCGCAATGCAATACACGTCAGACCAAAATACGTACATATATCCATGTAATTGATGTATGATCTCAGATCATTGATCTGACAGGAAGATTTATTAACAACAATACAAAGTGTTTAAGTGAAGTGGTGTTTGAGCTAATTTGAAAATTGCGAGAAGTGGAGGAAGTAACTTGTAATTACATTAGAGTGAAACGGTTTCAACAAAACATGGAAAAGTCAAGTGTTGGATATTAGCTATTATTCCATAATATTCAAATGTTTTATAATAATGTCAGTTACGCAGTATACCTACATAATATACTGTTTAGATACTTCTGAATGATAAGATATAACAAAATAAGAGAGCCTTATATAAAGTGTTATTAAGAATAAAGAAAGCATTATAGCTTAAAATACGTTTTTGAATGAAAAGCTTGGCTATTACTCATGTTCACGTCCAAGGAACAGGATATCATGGGTCAGAATAAATAACCATTAATAAGCACAATATACACCAAAAAAGATTGAGTGCTAAGATGTTCATTTACCTCATGACCACTTTTTTATTTTTTTTATTAAAAAAAGCGAGAGAAAATTAAAGTTGATTTTTGACCTGTGAGAGAGCTGAAAAACTATTTCTCTTCTCACACCTCTCACGACTCTGTCTCTCCCTCCACAATATACTCTCCTATTCTCTCTCAGTCACTCCGCATTTATATTACACACCTCCATCATCTCATTTTTCCTGGTGTAATTATTGTAATGATATTTGATATATATTACATTGTGAACACTAACTAGGTGCACATTACACTCATATTGTATACATAATCATAAAAAATACAGCGTATTTATTTACACCACCACCACGTTCTCTGTCTACCTGGTTGTGTGTGTATGTAAATTAAATGAATAGAGAGTGAAATTTTATATCCACTCTAATTTCCATTGATCTTGATAATGAAGAAAAAAGTGTTTAGTTGGCTTTTAAAAATTATGCACACATGCTCGCACGTTTTTTAAACATCCGCATCCGTTGGTGTTCTCTGCTTTTTAAAGTAATCATGCCATGCTAATGTACGCACAATACAGTGCTCTGGGTTTTTAAGTTGGAGATGAGTATGTATGGCTGTATGAGTTTTTTATCCATTCTTTTCATCACTAAACAAAGCCAAGTGTTAATTTTTTTTACTAGCCAGAGCCAAGTAAGCGAAACAAAAAAACCAATCTGTAAAAAGATGTAAAGTTCAATTAACTGGGAAAAGTACATAGGTATTCACATAAATTCATATGATGATGTGTGAGCTCAGGTTGAAAAAAAACATAATTTACTGTTTTTTTCAAAGATATGATGATTAGGTGTAGAATAATATGAGGATGATGATAATAATGATGGGCTGGTAAAATTAAAAATCTATTTTCCGTGTCACTTTAGACTTATTCACTTTCACAAACAGACACACACAAACTAGCCATGTACACATCTTGTTGTGTACCAAAAATAAATTTGAATGTGGAGGGCGTACCTTATCATCATGGTCATTGATATCCTTAGTTTATAAGCATTGTACTTTGTATTGCAGAAGGATCTACCCCCAAAATTCAATATATTTTTTGGTACGCATTTTACACAAACAAAAGTCTCTTTTTTAAATTTAAAAATGTGAAGCATCAACACTTCTCACAGTCTCCTTCATCATCATCATTATTACAAAGTGATGTGGAGGAGGTACGCAACGCATGACGTATGTACATAATTTTTGTGTGGGGAGTAGTTGTTGATGTTGTCTCATATAACGGAAAAGTGTGTTTTGTAGTAGTAGGTATGTAGGTAATAGAATCGATACAAATTAAAGGGGGTAAACAACGATAATACTGCAATATATTTTCATTCTATCATCACACTTGTCAGAATCTCTTATCGCAACTGTCAATCTCCTTTTCTACTTTAATGATTTTAATTGCAGAAAAACATTTTATTTTTGTGTAGGAACAAAAATGGCTTTTACAAACATTCCGTTGTGCCAGTGTGTAAATTCAGATACAACCTAAGGTGTATTCATCACAAATCCTATTTACATTTATACTATTAGGCTACAGGCGTATATATATTGAAATTTTATCATAAAAAATAAATACACATAATTAAAAGATGAAATACATTTATTGTATTTAATTTTATGACCGCATTTACCCGTTAATACAGAATACGCAATTAGTAATGTTCCAATGTTCCACCTTCAGATAACTTGAGCTTGCTTATAGAATTATTTATTTTTATAACCGCTAAAATTACTCAAAGTAGCTTGAAAATATATTTTATTGATTGATTTCCTGTTGGTTTTAGATGATGCGTATGGTAAAAAAAGGATATATTCAAAATAAAAGTATTCAATAACAACTGGAATTACACTGGAACTTACCAGAGTTAACCACTTGATTCGAAACATTATTTAAATAAATAAAAGTAAACAAATACATTGTATCAACAAAAGTTTTAAAAGAATAAATAAAAAATAAATGGGCTCAAATCCCACGTTTTCCCTACAAATAAAAAAAACTTTTTGTAGAGATCACAGGGTATAAATACAGTAATACGTTTTGTTTAAAAAAAAGGGCTTTACTTCACTTTTTGGAATGCAACCTGTAAATAAAAATGTCACAATGAGAAAATGAGATCATCAGTTTGGTAAGGTACATGGCACTCAAAATGTGCGTAACTTTTTAAAGTGGTAAACTTTCTTTCTTTCTGTTGAAGGAAATGATCTTTCGCTGGTCTGATCATCATCACATATCATTGGTGACAGGGAATGTAACGCAATTTGCTACTTTTATTTTGCCCTTTTTGTAAACTACATTGTACATATATTATATGTACTCGTACTCCCATTTCAACAATTTCAACCCTTTTTTCTCAATCAAAAAATTTACACATTCCACATATGCTCCTTTTGTTCCCTATTCCCACATACAATCCTCATCATGCAGATAATAGTAAAAATGGTGAGCAATAAGGATAATAATAAAAAGTAGAATAATATTAAAATAGGAACAACAACCAACTTTTATTCTTATTTTGGAATACTTTTTTAAAATTAGATCGCTGCTTTAGGGAACCACATGAGATCCACATGTCTGTTGGTTTGTTTGGCTTGGGTTAAAAAACAATTCTTTTTAAATGGACATATAAACTTAATTATTGGGTTTGTAGCTATTTAAAAATTTACTCTAATCAATTAAATCTGAACGGAAATTAAATAGTATTTCTGACACAGGCAACATGAAACAAAGTGACTTTGTTTCAAAGCAGCGAGAACATTTGGTTGCCAGCAGCGAGCCGCTTATGATTATTGTTTGGAGTATATTTGGAATGGTAAACGACATGTTATATAGGTATACATAAAATGTGTAGCAGCAACAGAGAATAAAAATAAGAAGGAAAAAAATAAAAATAAAATAAAGTAAAACCATTTTATTGCGTTGACAAATTCCATATTTGCTCCAATTTGTACTTGTTTGCAAGGCTCATTTGTTCCATTTCCCTCAAGTGCCATCCACACCAAATCGAGCATGCATGTTTCCTTATTACCATTCCATTATATTACACAGCTTCAAAATCCTATACTGATGTGTGTACAGCACACAGTTATTTTTATATATTTTCTTTTCTTTTTTGGTGAAAATGGTAATTTTTTTCGGGTTATGTGTACATGTTTTTGTCTCTATAAACTTATTGCCTCTACAATTTTCGGCTATTTGAATGAAATGATTGCAATTCTTTTTTTAAAGGAATTGATATGGGAAGGAAGTAGAGATGGATTCTATAAAAAAAACAAATAAATAGAGTCTATAAATTTTACACTCCAATACCAACATTGAACATTTTTTGTGGGTATTGTTGTTGTTTACAAAACAAATATATGTTTTGCAAGATAAAGTCGGGAGCAAGAGCACTAGCAGAAGAAGAAGTTGTAGTTTGGATGTTATTGCTTTTTTCTTCTTTTTTTATATACCGCAGTGCAGTTCCAAAAAGTGTCATTTTAGAATTTTACATATGAATATCTATTCTGTACACTGTACTGAAAGGAATTGTTTATGTTTTGTGAGTTGAAATGGTGTGAAAAGCGAGTATAAAATTGGTGCTCGTTTAGTGCTCCCTATGAAACCCTTAACAGCAAACTGGATGATGATTGGATGTGGCAATATGCACCATCATCTTCATGATCATCTTATCATTTTCACAGCTCTCTCTTTGTACTCTTGCACTATGTGTGCATGTAATAGTGTGGTGAACTGTGAATTGTACACAACACGCATATTTTTTATGTGCTTAGCGGTATATATGTACTTATGTACTGTGTAGTGACAAAAAACAGACACGTTTTGCACAAAATATATAAGCCTCTTTAGAAAGAGAGAGAGAGACGGGAAAATTGCTTCGCGACAGCAAACAAAGTGCGATATAAAGTAAACAAATTGTGCCAACTTTGTCAACTTCCACACAGCTTCATTTCACTTTAAGTCTCCCTTGAGAGAATGAATATCGCTTCACTTTGGAGAAAAATATATTGTACCTATTTTACACACGTAGCCTCAAAAACTGTAAGATATATATTCCGACATATATATTTTACAGGCAATGTTGGATAACTATATTAAATTAGATTTGAAGGACTTTTCCATGCTCGTCTTCGAACTACATATTATATTATAATTGGATGTAAATTACATCATGTAATGGTAAAACTTAAAATATTTTTTTAATCATTCCACCGCTGTATCATTTTATGAGAAACGCTTCATTAATTATGTGTGTATTACATGGATTACAAAATATTAAATACAATTAAATTACTTGAAATATGTTTTTTTTTGTAATTTATAGCTGTTGAAGACTGTTAATTTAATAGTTTATACTTAAAGCCAATAAGGGTAAAAGAATTGTTGAGGCATTAGTTGAGTCGTCTTAGGTTAAGTCTGTTGCCGAATCGGTTTGTAGTTCAATAAACATAAAATAAGCATTAGATAATATATAATATATATCAACCTGTCAAATTAATTTTTTCAGGATAAAAACAGCCCAAACTAAATATTGCTTTGAGTAGAGCATTGCACAATGATTTAGCAAAGCAAGAAGTAGCGTATAATTAAGCCATCATTTATTCGTTCCGGCTTTTGTGGACCACAGCAGGATATTTTTGCTGCCACTTTTACTTTACAACATTTTCTTTGTTCACCTCCGCATTTCTTCTTCTCTTGCGTTTATTCCTGATGAAAATACAAAACGCAACAGTTTTGATCAAGTTGGAAGCGCTCCGGCTCCTTTCATCTATTAACAACTTATACAAAACATCATTATGACTTGATCACTACGTTCACCATTTATGCTAACTGTACTATTTTTTAGAGCTACTGCTGCTTTGTACTTTTTTCCATTTACGTTTCTTGAATAGCCAAGCTAATTTTGTATACAACTTTTATTTTTTTTGTATCTTCCAAAAACATATGAGTGCATTACAACATTTTCTTTGTTCACCTCCGCATTTCTTCTTCTCTTGCGTTTATTCCTGATGAAAATACAAAACGCAACAGTTTTGATCAAGTTGGAAGCGCTCCGGCCCCTTTCATCTATTAACAACTCATACAAAACATCATTATGACTTGATCACCACGTCCACCATCTATGCTGCTAACTGTACTATTTTTAGAGCTACTGCTTTATACTTTTTTTTCCATTTACGTTTCTTGAATAGCCAAGCTAATTTTGTATACAACTTTTATTTTTTTTGTATCTTCCAAAAACATATAAGTGCATTTATACAAAAGGTGTCAATTTTGAAACCCCTGTCATTCATCCAAATCTCTTAATATAATGCGCCTCTGCATTCGGTTCATTCAACAAAGCAGACTCTAGCAAAAAACATCAACTTTTTTTTGCTCTGCTCCTTCCTCACTACAAAACAGCTCTACAATCACTGGGATTGGAAAACATTTTTATAGCGGTAGTGTAACGAAAAATAAAAAGAGAAACAAGTCATCTACCCCCTATCACCAATAATAGCCAAGGTTTATATAAAAATATTTCTGATTTTCTATACTTTTTTGCCCTTACCACTACTCTTTTTTTGTTCCTTATAAAAGGCGCAATAAAAAGTACTTACTACAACTCTCGCTTTTCGACTCGTCGAGACAAGCGCAAAATTGTGATCCTTTGGGCCTCATCCATTCTGTCATGATTCAACCGGACAGCTCATTTTGACTCTTTTCAAGGGACATGTCCCCAGTGTGTTGTACTCATGTCAAGAGCCTTATATACTTCATCATCCTCTTTTTTACTATTAAACCAACACATAAACTTTACTTTCTTTTTTCCCCAACAATAATAATAATAACAACAAAAACAACACCAAAATAACTTGCTCCCAACATTATTCTTTTTATTGCAGGGTTTAATACTTTTGGTCTACTAGAGAAACCGCGTACATTTTCCCCCCCTTTTTTATTGTTCTACCACCCCAGCAATTTATTTATATAAACTGGTGGGCTATATCTCCGCTATAAAAGCTACATACCACGCCACTATAATATATATACAGCGTATAATATAATGGCAGTAGTCATTGCTAAAATTACACAGTCCAAAAAGACGCCATTATGACCGCTTTATAGGTCCCATTTATAACGTAATTAGAAATCTACTTTGCTACATTACTTGCGTAAAGTGAGAGCAGAGCAGAAGTAAGGTGGAGGTGAGGAGAAATGTATTATAAATTGAACGACGACGGTAGCTTCGTCTTTACTCCCTGTGAAAATGTATAAGCATTCATTAGTTTTTAATAGCAAGGAAATGAAAGTACAATAGAGAGATGGCGGGACACACTTTTATAAAAAACATAATATTTATACATAATTTATGCCTAATAATAATATATATACGCGTATACATGCATACCCACATTTAAACGTGAAAACTCAAGTCATTAATAATATAACATCATCGACTGAACTCTGAAATGAAGTGAATGTGTAATAATTATCGACACACATTTTCACCGATTTGAAATTTAGACAACAACAGCAAACGGTAGTCACTCACAATCAGTCATGCTCATGTTTTTGGCATGTCTTGTGTGAATTCATTATAAATTTTCAAATCCGACTGGGCTCCAATATCAGTCAACCAAATGCTCTGTAATTTTTTCAACTTTTGCTAGATATATAGCCATATAAGAGATATAATAGAGCTTTTAGATTATTATTATTTTATTATGCTGCTTACACATCAATTTATTTTTCATAATAGCTCATTATAATATTCATTTAAATATAGAATATCCCACTCTCGTAGTAACATGATTTGAAAGTGCCCACCATCCTCCACTTTGGCTGGGCTAAGCAAACACAATTTCGACGCAGGTTTTAGCGGAACACCTCCACTAAAATATTATGTACCTATATCCTCTAATTAAAATATGTGAAAATCAACTCCCATTTTAGCCAATAGCTTTTCATCAGAAAATGTATCTGGCATACATGTGCATAGGTACATAGATACAGGTAGACATACAATAGAATTATGTGACAAGCATGCCTTTGCGGGTATAATAGCTATAATCATTATTGGCATTTGCATAATATCCTATTCAATTCATGTTTCATGCAAACAGTTTATAATGTGCAGCTATTTATGAAAAAATTAGAAGAGAATTGAGCATTTTTTTCCTTTAATTTTTTCATCAACCTTGTTTTTGGCAATTAAAGCCAATTGTGAGCTAACCATAATGCTTACACACCACACACTGCTCTTTTCCTTTAAGTATTTCAATTAAATATTCTAAAAAATCACTTATTTTTTACATTAGACAATATAATGTATGCTTATTATTATGATGATGATGGCTGACTCAAGAGCGTCATATTGTGTTTACACGAAAAGAACGTTTCAGGCCACCATACTGCCTCCACCGAACCACCACCACCACCAAAAGAAAAATGTTAATATATTTAATTAGCCATTTTTACTCGATTCAATATACACCATACACCTGACTTCCTTGTTCACACATCAGACTACAGTAGTGCTGCTGACTATATAGTGACAGGGAGACAGCAGTAGCAACACACCACCAACCAGGTAATAAGCAAGCAAGAGCCACAAAAAATATTAATAATTTAATTTAATTTATACTTATCATAATCACAACAGTCATCATCATTCCCATAATCATCTTCTCAGCTTTCACACACACACAAGCAACAACAAGCAACCCCGTAAGCACACACGAACCATCCCCTTTTTTTGCTGAATGCCCCTACTAATCTGCATATATAGACGTTAATTGGGTGTACTATTATTGTTTTGTTGCATGGCTTGAACCACCACACCACCACCACTACTTCTAAATGACTAACTATGTGAATAGTATGATTTCCTAAATGTCAAGATGATGAGGAGGAAAAATGAGAAATTAACGAACTGCGAATAACGAATCAGCTATCCAAACAGTCACACAATAGCCTCACGTGTTGAATGGGATATAGCAAAGTGCATGTATTTTAGATTGGTAGGTATAAAAGCTACCAATTATAGTCATCATTGCATTTAATCAGGATAATCATGTATAATCATATGAAATTTTTCAATTCTATAATAGGTATACTATGTATGTTTTAGCAGTGGTGTTGTTGTTTGTGTGGTGGTGGTGGTGTGTGATGGCGTATATCATTCATTTTATTCTTGTTGCCTCCCACCAAAAAAAGGAAAATTGTCTGCGCTGCATCACGCGCTCATTATCACCCAGAAGATAATTACAGTGTTGAGTCTTCTAAACCACAAAAATTACACATTTTTACGCAAATTTAAAGCTAACTAGCCATTTTTATGCAGAAATATGTCATGCAAATGAATCTGATGCCTGTGAGCAGGGATGAAAATGCAACACGCAAAACAGAGAATGAACGAAAGAAAAAAGGAACAACCAAAGGGGATTGTCCATATTATATATCGTAATGCCCATTTTCTGAACAATCACAAGAAAACAAAAGTCTGACAAACAAAAACGGCTTGTTAAAAACAAAAAAAACGTCTTTCATAAGAAGACCACCAATAGGGATGTCATCTGCAAACACACACACACACTCACTCAAACAAAGAAAGCTTTTGTAAAACAAAATAAAAAACTGAAACAAGAATAAGAAAGTTGTAAAAAAATCATTAGACATGAATTAAATTTTCACATGCACAATATAATATACATAATGTTTACGATATATTCTATATACCTATTCAACTTTGTTTGCTTATATGTATTTACATTAAAGCTTATGAACCCTCCTCATAATCATCGCCGTGTAATCGCAATGATCATGAATAATAAAAGGTATACGTATATATGATAATTTTTTATGTTTCAGCGAAATGGTTACACGAATGCCTAGTCTTTTGGCTGGTTTGCGTGCGCGATCAAGTCAAATTATACTCTGTAATCATCTCATCACCACCAACTTTAAAACCGTGAAAATTGAGTATATTTTATGTATTCGTACCGTCTAACTTGCTATATTTCTACATGGAAAGGGTATTTTGATGGGAATATGAGAAGAAAATTGTTATGTATTTATCATTGATGTATACAGGAAATACATGAATTGCTCACGTAACTTTTTTTTAAAATTTATATAAGCGCTTGATCCAGTAGAAGTAAAAAATATGCTCCCCATTTTCAATGTTGTATAAATTATGAACAAATAAAATTATTATGAAAACATTTTTAGGTATTTGCTCTTCTAATTCCCTCTTTGCTATCAAAAATGTTTTGTAGGTATCAAAAAAAGGTTTATTTTATTATGATTATTATTGTGGCATTAAGTAACCCTTTTTCTGGAAGAAGAAGAACTCATATGATCAAGATTGGGCATTATATGTATAATGAAAACGTAAAATGGAACTTAACTATCTTCTATATTTCTGCTCCTCATCTTTCACTTTCTACGTACAACGCTTAAGGGATGCATGTATTCGAAAGTAATCTGCTACCTCTATTTACGTACGCCTTAAAAAAGAAACAGTTTTTGTTGACATTAGTTAAAAGGATACATACATTCCTACCTACAGCATATTTATAAAGAGGATCACACAGGATCAGTGTTCCAAAATATCTCTTCTCTATACACTGTATCTGTATACGGTTTTACACACATACATAACACCCGAGAAGATCAACTTTGTCACCAAGATCAAAACAAAAATTATCCTGATCTGATCACTGTGCTCACATAAATGTTATTATTATGAATTTATATATTACAATAACAATAACATAATATAATATGCCTACTATTCAATAACACCCATAATTTAATGAAAACTTGATGTCAGTTTGCGTATATGGAACAAACTATATACTATGGACTGATGTAGGTATGTTTGCAAAACAAAACCCTTTTGATGGTCCGTTCCATTTACTATATAATTGTCAGATAAGAGAAGAGAAGGATTTTTTTAGAGACATTTGGACATGGAAAATCTTTTTGAACCTTAAATAAAACCGGGCGGGGTCCTAAAATTTGACGACCTCCAGAATAAGAGTAGGGTTTCTGCTTAGTTTGGGGACAATATATCTTTTTAATTTGGTACTGTGCTCTTTGACTACGGGAGATGTTATGTGACTCCACGAAGTTAAATTTGCGCTTGTGTTAAGGTAGGGATGTTTGCTCGTACAATAGTACGGGTTTTCTGAATTCTGAAATTCAGGATTAAAAGATTTTTCATGTCCGGAGATATATGCAGCATAAAAAATATAAGCACATTATGTGGAAATACCATTAAAGCAGCTTGCTAGGATAATAATAACATACTTTACTCCTCCTTTACTTTTTTGTTTGCCCTTTAGCTCCTGTTTCAATGCAGTGCCATGATAGTGCTACTACTGCCTCTGCTTCTGCTGGTGTCAAAAATGTTTCTAATCATATATCATTATTGTTGTTATTACGAGCAGTCACCCTATCTTCAATATATATACTCATATCATCATATGTGTACATACATTTGGTAAAGAGAAAGAGCCGTTTTTCTATTAAAAGGCTTTTGTTGATGAAAACGGCTTTTTTCTCACCATCATCATCATCATCATCATGATCATTGCCTTATTCAAAATATTATTTTTCAATTAGCTCTGCTTGTTCCGCGCATTGTTAGATAATGGGTTTGGGAATCCTCTTTTATGCTTCTCTGTTGTCATTGAATATAAAAACTTGTAACACCGCAGCAGTTCCTAAACCAAACAAAACACCCGTTCCTTCTTCTGCTTGTCTTGTCACTTCTTCAACTCATCATCATCACACTCTTACAAATATACCACCACCTATGTGTATACACACTTACATAAAGACTCTTTTCTATTCTGTGCTGGCAGAATACTGAACATTTTTTTATACATTTAAAGCCAGATGATGCGTAAAAGGTTAAGCCTTTTCCACTTTCCATCGCATCGTCACCACAAAAAGCA
>JAITYZ010001678.1:0-11821 GCA_027744595.1 Paronellides praefectus | reverse complement strand
TTATCAAACCGTTTTCTTAACTAAACAACATTTAATCCTGCCATATTATTCTGAATTAGCTATCTTGAATCAGTTTCACTGTATTCTGTTGTCTTTTTGGCCAGTAATGCAGGAAAATGTATTCAAGGGGATGCTATCTTTAAAGGGCTGCTAAAAATTGAAATATCCCCGCCTGTAGGGACTGCTATCTTTCAAGAGCTGTTATCTTTTAAGAGCTGCTTTTTTTAAGGATTTACGGTATGCATCCAAAAAGCAATTCTTTTTCTGTGATGATGACTAGACGCCTTTTATAGGCAATCTATTTGTCTTTCTTGCTCGAAATTACAAACAGATATAAAATTTTGTATATTTCCTCGCCACGTGACGCCAGTGAATTTATATACATTGTATACACATTCACACATTGCATCTCCATCTCAAAAAAAGCGACATGTGTTCAACTTTTGTAATAAGAAAAACGTCAAAAGAATTATGGGAAATCACGCCACTACTACCAAAACACCCAGCAGTTTAACGTATGTAGATAGGTACAAAATGTACTTAAAAACACAAGGCAGTAATATGCAGGGCAGTAGCAGTGTGAAGAAATAATGAGCGATATACCATTTTTTATATGCATCTATAGCCATTACACTCTAGAGAGATGGTTGATTTTGATGGTTGGATCAATTCCCATATTGGCGTATCAAATTCCCTTTTTTATCTTTTTTTTTCACTTTCTCCCAACTTTCCCAAACAACTATTCTTATCACTTTTTCCCCCTCATATCCTTCCATTATTGCGGTACGTACAGAAATCTGAGAGATAAACTCTTTTTTTCGTCTAGAATCAACATTGCATTGGCACTAGGGCCACTACCATGATCATCCCAAATCACATCTCCTCCATAATCATTGCATCACACACACAATATATATCTATGTATATACGACATGTTTACTAATGTTGTAATATGATCACTGCACAACTGTCCTTCTCTCTATTTTTTGATGATGATACGACCATATAGCCAAAATAGCCACTATTATATCCCCACACGTCTTGCATTACAATAATATCACATGTGTGCGTCTATGTGTTCTTTCATTTGGAAGATTTTGCTCATCATATCAATCTCCATCCACATTGCATCAAACCTCAAACATGATCCAATCCACACAGGAGAGGAGCTTACATGGCTGGCTACATATGTTGCTAAAAAAATATAACACCAAAACATATTTGATCGATTGAATGAACATAGCACAGATTTTGATATCACTGTCCGTCTTGTGTTTTTTATTATATTTTGTTTCACGTAATTTTATATAAAACATGTACTGTGGTTTCTGGTAGACTTGCGGCTTTCAAATATCATGACGTGATCATTGGCAGCGTCATTATCACAAAACTGTATCTCATGGATGACCGCCTTCATAATGATGATCTTGTATCATACTTGCTCTAATAAACATGTATATACTTTTTTTTGTGATACTTTGTTTTATGCGAACAACGTTTTTTTGGACTTTCACCAATCGACTAAAAAAATGTATATAAAAATAGCCATGTAATAACAATAATAGTGAGCATGTTTTAAGCATCCACAACCATCATCACCACCACAAGAACAAAAAAATGAAACCGGAAGGATAATATCTATAAAAAAATATGGAATACTGATGATATATATAACAGAGGTAAACCAGCCATCTGCTCTTTATTCCTTCACCCAACAAAGTTTTTTTTTCCTCTGTCTATTTTTCTGAGAATGCTAATCTGAAATTCGTACAACGAACTGTGTAGATACATGCCCAGAAACTACAAGAGCAGCAGCAGGAGAAGAACTACTACATAAAGCATTATTATTATTATTTTTTCTCCATTTACCCTCATTTTTTTCTCCTTTACACTCTACTTTACACACAGCAAAAAAAATACATGGCACGTCAGCTGCAGAGTTGTAGGAGTTTGATAATATAATAATGTGATGATATTAGGATGAAGATGATGTTCATGAAGGTTTTCGTGCATTCACTCTGAGAGGAAGAGAAAGTAGAAAGGAAAAAAGGCTGCTGTTGTGAAGGATAGTAATAGTAATGGGTAGACAGCTTATGAATTTGAATCAAACTTGCTAGAGAGAAGAAAAAATCCATCTCGTTGCTGGCTTCACTCCTTTTCTTTCTTTCTTTCCATCTGATGAACAGCAATGGTGAATGTGTAAGTTAACTTGACTTGCCTTGTTTTAACATCACCAATATAAGTGGAGCTGTTGATGATGGAAAGTACATCATACTCACTCAGATATGTATATATATATAAATTTTTCTTTGTGTCTATATGTCTTTATAGTTTAAGCTTTTGTCTAGTATGGATTATCCCGGTTTTTATATTATCGTCTTGTCCTGTGTGGGCTTACCACAACAATAATAAAAAAGTGCATGGTATTTTATTACTATTATTATTATTATAAAGATTGGATAGTATATTGTATATATTATATAAAGACATCTTACTGTTTGAAATAATAGGAATAAACGTACTGTGAAGGCATCTACAAGATTTACTTTTACGTAACCACGAATAATGATCACATGATCACAAGATTGTCCTCCTGCCACCCGAATAGACTGGGAAAGAATGCTGGGGTGCATATGGTACTCGCCACCATCACCGCACACTCTCTCTCCACTACAATGACTTTATATCTATATCAACCTATATACAAGGTACAAAGGTGGTGGTGGTCCTAGGGGCTGTGGCATGGAATGTCAAACACCTGCATCCAAAAAAATGCTGTATGCTCGGTTTCGTTGGTGGTGGTGGGGACTTTCTCTGGTCTGGTTTGCTTTCACTTTTTCTTGGACAGAGAGAGAAAAAGAGAAAGCATTTTTAAATGTATTTAAGTTATGCACATTCACATTATCCCTCGTTTTCACTGTACTAACAACACAAGTGTGTGTGTCGTATGGGTATATATAATAAATTATGTTCAAAGACGGATGAGGGAAAAAATTATCATTACATCACGCAAGTAAGCTGTAAAAAGCTTGTTTTTGAACAAGTCATATACAAAGAGGAGAAAATTTAAAACGGGGAGTTCTTTTTTTAAACAAGAGACGTCAGCTGCATGAATCAAGATGGGATGAATGACAAAATCAATATTAAATGTATAATGATGATATGAGTACAGAAAAAAATGTTTTAATACATAATCCCGTTACTTTTACATTTATCGTTTTAGCTTTTTGGTAGAGTGAGTGAGTGGAAGACTGGAAAGGATTATATTGGAATATTTTTGGAAGGGGATTTTCTTCAAATAAATCCCAGTACTTGACTATGTATGTCGCTTGTTCTGTATATAAAAGCGAGCATAAAAAGGATTCATTCAGAGTCACTAACAAAAATATATGTAAGCTTTGTGGGACATTGGGATTCATTGGATGGAATTTGCAAGATGAAAAAAGTGATGAAAAAAGGGATATGGAAAATGTATGTACTACTACTGCTGCTGTATTTAAAAAGTACTTAGTTCACATCCACGCACAAATGTACAAAAAAGCAGTAGTACTCAAAAAGGAAAAAGTTTGTTCTTGTGTAACGAGCGATATGTCAATCCTTGTAGTATGTATGTGAGTGTGTGACCTGATATGGTTTGAATGCATTGTGCTGGATTACTGCTCTGTAGTAGATCACCCAAAGCAATCAACTTGTTCAATAATGGAGAATCCCAAGAATCCTCTCCCTTCTGCCCATCTTCCCTCTCTTTTACTGTGAAACTTGAAACCTGTCTTTTGCGGGAAAGGAAAAAAGAAAATCCTTTGTAATGTGATGCAATATATAATTACAAGTGTGACTTTGGTACTTCAAGAGAGACAAAAAATAGGTATGTATGTGCGCAATGTAATCCTCCTGCTACTGCTTTTGCTGCGCTAACCATAAAAGCCTCTTGTAATATTCGCCTTCTCTCACTTACTCGGTGAATTGAAAATAAAAAGGTAGTTGGAATCCGGGATTAGGTTCGTTGTTCTCTGAAAGTTGCTAACGAAGAATGTCTTGCGTACTCAGATTGCATATTTGTGAGAAATACTTGGTAGCACTTACAATTACTATTACAGCTAGTACCGATCATATACACCCCCGCAAGTAATGACTCAATTGTCAATTGACCCCTGTGGAACCTGCGATCTTAAATATGGATATATTTTTATACTTCCCATGTCTTTCTCTTTCCAATAAGTATTTTTCATTACGTCTACTCCTCCATGTTTAATATTCTTTTACGCCTCCAGTTTGCTGCACATAACGCCATGCCAGTGTCAGCTGCAGACACGGAATTCAGAATCCGATATGGTTTAGCGAAAGGCGTTCAAATTCAAATTCATAATTATTGAACAAAAACACACGGGAATAATGTAAACCTGTGTATTTAAGAAAAATCTTGCAATTTTTCACCAGATTTGGTTAGATTATTATGCCAAATTAGAGTTTTCTTCTGTTTCAAGTTGTTTAAGAGTAAGGAGATTCTGGGATGGTACCTGCACTAGGTCGAGTCGTTAAAAGTCAGGATATAAAAAATAAAATTTGAGCAGATAGATAGATGGAAAGAATATGAAAATAATCTCCACTATCGTTTTTATGGAATGAATTTTTATTTTTACTGATCTCCTTTTCCCCTTAATTTCCAAAGAGTTGATTTGCTCTATTTTATACGTTTCCATAATGCGATATTAATAACAGCTCTAAAAAGTTATTTAATGGTATTCATTGTGTGATGATGGCGCTTAAAAAGAAAGTTAAAAGGGCCTTTCTATCCGAATATTATACAAATGGGATCAGCATTAGCAAATTTTTATCATGATGCTTTTTGTGCCAATTTTACAACTTTTGAAATGAACATGGTGTCTTTATAACATATTTTNTGGTGTCTTTATAACATATTTTGTGTGTTTTCCATACTGAAAACATACATACTTATGGATTATATAATTGCATATTTTTGTTATATATAATCTATAAAGTATCCTCTTAAATAATTCCAGCTAATTCAAAAATAAAACTTTTTATGGAAGAAATATATTTATACGCTTATTTAGAAAATCCCTTTTTTAAACGAGTGTTTATTATGGACTTTGTAATCAAGTTTCTGGATGAAAAGGGAAAGTCGCAGAATGGGGACGATTATGTGACTCAAATGAAAGTTATTATATTTTTGTAAATATATCATATATCCACTTTATTTTATGAATAGAAAAATATCTTTTTATAACCAATTCCTATTTTGTGTTCTCTCCATTGAACCAGAAAAAATAAATCCGTTTGAGAGAGATGAGATCAATAAAGCCATAAATTATGTATAATGCGCAGAGGGATTTTTTATTACATCTTTTTGCTCACACATAATAATATGCATGTTAGTTTATTACTACATAGTTCATTCATTCTGGGTATTTTTTACAAAAAAAAGGTGAGATACAAACTTTTTTCTTTGGCCAGGAAAACTATTCCATTAAAAAATGTTTCGACTAATGACAGGATATTATGGATTTATTTTGCATGGGATCTTCATAATAAACCGTGAGATTGGGTGTGGTGGTGGGACACAAATGTTGTTTTCACCTACATTCTTGAGTTAGATCAATCAAAAATCCAGAGTATGACCATCTACAGCTTTTCATCGTTGCTTCCTTGTTTATTTTTGAAACATAAAATCGTCAAAGTCATTCAGAAATATCCTACATTATTGAGTTAGATCAATCAAAAATCCAGAGTATGACCATCTACAGCTTTTCATCGTTGCTTCCTTGTTTATTTTTGAAACATAAAATCGTCAAAGTCATTCAGAAATACGTCGGATACGTTTTGTTAAATTGATATAATTTATTATCCTATTCAGTACTTGCGAATAGGTATGTGCCTTATTTGAATTCTTCATTACTTCTTATAGATGAATTAAAAAACTCAATACTTTACTTTATATATTTATTCATACGCACACAATGTATTTATCAACCTGCAATACCCCACCATCATTATTGCAAAACAAGAATGGCCATAAAAGTGCGTTGAAAAGATATTCAATATAGGCATATATGCATTCTTCTTTCGTGCTATGGACTCCTTGTGCAATAAAAAATCCCCCAAAAAAATGTTGACGAACTTGATGTTTATCGAGCACCGAGAATGTTGCATAATTGCGTGTTTTCTGTATTCACAAAGGCATGTTTTCATGAGTCCTCTTTGTCTGTGTGCTTGCATATACATTTAGATGTTAGCATGTATTTGTGTTGGTATTTATTAAATTTTTTATCGATTGACTGTTTGTATATACCACCCAAACAATGTGATTATTCCCTCGTCTCTGCTTTTCTCTGGAATGGTATGTACAAAGTTTATATATAGCCATGAAGGAGTTTTCCAGAGGCAAACATTCATAAAAACTCATTCACCTGCTTGCTACCTTACTTGCTTGCCATAATATATAATTGATCATCATTATTATAACGATATAATGATAAAAGACGATGAAAATAGTATGTCAATACACTACAAATACAAGCTCTCTTGTATTATTTTTATTGACCTCTGATATTTCGCTACTCCCAGCAAAACAACAAAAATATACACACACACACATGTAACGATAATAACAACGAATCTCACGTCGAGAAAAATAAGAAGAAAGGAAATGCATGCACATGGCCGACTATACGTCAGTAATACTCGGCAGTGAAGTCTGATGTCTGATATTGTAACGGTCGCAAGAGCAAAGAATATTTTGTTCACTAAACTAATGACCAATATTGACAAAGAGAGAACAGGACAAAAATAGAGTCGGATAACATTCTACATAATAACCACCGAATTCTCATATTCCTTCCGACTGACCGACAGAAGAAGGAAAAAACGCATATGGCGCTTTTTCTGGAAAGTATAGCGGCATGGCTGTTAAATATGTACGTAGATAAAAACGCACACATTTAAGGCATTAAGAGGAAGAGGACACGGATGATAATTTGTATGGATGATAATGTAATGTGCATGCATATTTATATCATCGCTTGGATAAATTTTTGCAAGTTTACTTTGGAAGTTACATGCTTATGAAAGCGTAGCCAAATTATGGCCAGTCAACTAAAAATATAGAAAGATGACATCTTTTTTTGTAGCTAGTAGTCTTGAGCAGAAGAAGAAGAAAAATCATAATAATGTCAGTGGGTAAATGATGACATGGTATGTAGAGCGATTACAATATGATTTTGTGATGGGTGTATGGGTGAGTGCGTTGCGTGGTTTATACATAAATAATGACTTGTTTCGGCAAATTTTATCTTGAATAATGCGGCGCTTCGTCTGGACTGAAGGATATTTTGGTGGGCTCTTACTGCAGATGTATAATACGTACTGATAAACAAAATAACCCGGTTCTACAAGATAATAAATATGTCCTCAGCATTTTACTTTTATAACTTTTTATCATCATAGTCATATAACCATCATCATCAACCTTTTCATAAGGTTTGGAATATACAGTAAGGTGTACATATAAAATATACAGAAAAAATTGTCAGGAAAAGAGCTCTTAGCATATTATTTACGTGTATGGATTTAACATGGTGAAAGTTAAAGCCCACATCAACGTTTCTACATCTACAACTGGTTGGGTTGGATTTTAGAAGACATCTTTTCTTCGTGATTTTTATTTAAGATGTAATTGGTGACATTGGACAAGTGTAGAGGATCCTTTTGTAAAGGTAAAAAATTGTATGCTTTGGGTCTCCTGGTGGGGAGGCTAGTAGTAGTGACGGCATGCTATGTACCAGCTCTTGATTGTCACTTTTTGACAAGCTTTTCTCCCTTTTTATTCTTCATTCCCGCTTTTGGGTCACAGTCACTCTTTTACTTATGCAATAAAATATGTATGGGAAAGGCCTATAAATAAGCATACAATGTCTTATTGTTACACACACGACAAATAAAAACATACGCATAGTGGATTAAGGGGAGATCTATGTACCATGTACATATTTTGGTATAGGTGTACACACACGCAACTCAACGTGTTATTATTATCATTATCGTCATCCTCGTACCCTTGGCTCATCATGGTTCTTGTTGACGTCGTCACCAATGTCGCTTTCCTTTCCCTCGTAGTGCGCAATTGTGTTCTGCTGCTGCTACCTTCTTGAACTTTGAGGAAGGAGGTGTTCCAGGGTAAATTGTAGATAGAGCTATTCATGTATGTAACATAAAAACAGTGTGAGCTTATGTAGCGCCAAAAAGAATTGCATAATGTAATTCGTCCTATCATTATTATTTTGAATTTGTTTTTGTGGTGCTAAAAGACAACGTGACAGCAGCGTACAATTTTATTTTCATTGTAATCTTGTGTTTTTTTCTTTTTTCTTCTTTTTTCAATGAAAATATACTCCCAGACCAAAAAAAAAGTGGTTCAGTTCAAGACACAAATGTAGAAAAAGCGCTCTGCAGAGGTCAATTTAGATGGATTGCTGTAGAGTTGTCGAGAGAGGACAATAAAAAATATAGCATACGAATAGCATTATGATACACATAAAAAGGATCCACTTCATTTTCATGCATGAGCAGTGCAGGAGAAAAAAAATAATACTTAAGTGACAGAGAAACGGGGGAAAAAGATTCATGGAATGCGATGCAATGTAAATGTAATGCATCCAATTTAGCTCAACTCGTTCAACTGCTGCTCCTCCTGCGGAACAAGAACACGGGGAAAAGTAACGGCTAGTAGTAAAGTCATAAAAATAAAGGGAAAGTGTTATATCGTACCTCGGAGCATATTTGACACTTTTTTTCTTTTTCATTCCGCCATATAGCATCTTCGCTCTTCTTCTGCCATTGAAATTTATTTCTGTGGTGGAGGGGATGCTTAGAGAAATAGACAACAAGTACCATACAATGTGTATACATACATATTATTATAATAATCAGGGTTCGCACAAATGTCCAAACGTTTGTTGGACAAACATGTCCAAAACTGGAGAATTGGAAAATAAAAAGTTGAACTCCAAACATTTGGGTCAAAACATTTTGCAATCGTCCACTACGGACAAAATGTGTTTTGTGTGGGTGGGTATGCACTGTATTAAAAAATGTATTGTTTTTTACTATTTCTATTCTTGTGCATATTCAAAATACATATACCACCTACACTCCACCATATATACATACAGACAGACAAAAAGCAAGTAAATCACACTCCTGAGAGACAAATGTCTGCTTCCCTTTTGACAATATTACAAAATATACTGCAGAGATGTTGTGTAAATAAAAACCTATGATGATATCTTACACACATCTAGCATTTCAGACAAAACAAACGAAGCAAAGACTTACAAAAGAATCTGCTGCTGCAAAACTTAAGTGAGTAAAACTATTATAGAAAGTTTCATTCCATCTATATGTATCATCATCAGCACAAGAATAATAATTCAAGCATCTCCATATATTTTTTCTCTCCTTTTGAAAAATTCAACGTGACAATCCCTTTTGTTATTTTTCCATCTGTTTATCTTTTTTTTTGAGTCCAGTGCAACAAAAAAAATTAGGCAACCCTGTCTGACAGCATTAAACAATACAACAATATTTTCTTCTCTTTTCTCCTCCAGGAATACAAATACGACAGAATATAGACATAGCACCCCCACCACTAAAGTGTGCATAGTATTCATATTCATATGCGTAAAATTTGTAGTTTCCTGTGAGAGAGGAAACATAAGATAACAAGAGTGTAGGGAAAAGTATAGGGACACATCCAAAAAGTCTGTCTCATCTCTACTCATCCAACCAGATAAAGGGAAATTGGATGTTGTTTTGGTTTGGTAGAGCGCATATTATACATATGGATGTTGCCTGTTCTGCTTTGAATCTCTCTCTCTCTCTCTCTCTCTCTCTGGTTGCGTGTTATACGTAGTATTGTGGTAGGAGAGAGCGCGTGAGCATAATAAACTAAATCATGTAACGGAATAAATAAACTTCTGGCAAGACAAGGTCGCCACCTCAAAATGTACAGCTAAAATATGTAAGTAACCGGGAAAGAGGATGATGATAATATCAGATCACGTAAATAGTATGCTTGTGTTGCAAACTTAAGTAGCATAAGTACGTGTGTTTGTGTTTGTGTGCATCTCTAGGTGTCTGCTGGAGAAAAAATGAGAGCTTGGCTTACGTTGCCCCTTAAACACACGAAAGCTATTTTTATAGGGATCATCATCTGAAGCGCGCGCATAAATGTCATACCATGAGTGTGGCACGATGCAATATATAATTTAAGGATTTTCCAACAAGGTAGGGTATAAAAGGCTATTTTTAAAATGAACACTATAGTTTAAGATTTCATATGGTTTCCAATTTTTTTTATACATTTCATTTGCTTTTATACAGCACCATAGTCTAGGACCGTCCGGCATGATACCAAATAAATATAGGTATAGTTCAAAAATGGAACATTCCAGAATATTGTAGGTATGAGGAATAATGTCAGGATGATGAACACCAGCATTGAACCTTTTGTATAATAACGCAATTCATAAAAAGCAAGGACACGAATACGGTTTCCGTTTTCCAGTTGGGGTTTCCCTCTCCAAGTCTCTAGATTTCCATAATGACAGTTTTGCATGTTGCAGGACGAGACAAAAAAAGAAACAAACAAAAACTCAGGTCTCGGAGTTTGGTATGGTCTGCTTTGAGTTGGGATTTGGTTGACCAGATAAAAAAGTGCAATTCATATTTTATGATCAAGATACAAACAATGTTTCAGCTAGCCAACTACAACCTAAAAAATAACAGCATATATTTTTGCAAAAAAAGAGATCAAAATTCAAAAACAGAAAAAAACTAAACAAAAACTCATATTGTTCATTTTTTGATTACTTATGCATGTGTCTCTCAGGTAAAAAAATAAATGGTAAAATGCACCTGTTCCCCTCCCCCACAGAAGACCATTTATTTTCTTTTGTTCATTTTAAACTGAATTTTCTGTGTTTTGCTGCAATGAGCTTGAATAGTATATAAACGCGTGCACTACTTGACACCACTAAAAATGTCCCATATTTATTTTGTCTGTTTGGTCTATGTATATTTTTCCCTCCTCCTGTTCCTCTTACTCTTTCACTTTACTCTTTTTTGCTTTTTGCTGCACACTGCATTTAACTTGAAAAACCGACAGATTTATAGCCCACAAGGAGATGCACGACATAAAACGACCAATTTTACTAGCTATTATATTACCAGCTATACATTAAGACACACTTTTTTCTCTTTGGCCTCTATTCAATGAGAGGTTATACACATATCTGTTGTAGAAGAATACGACACAAAAATGCCAGTCAAGCAAGAGGGGTTCACCGAAAAAAGTAGGAAAGAAAAAAAAGTGTCCAAAAAATATAAACTCCTTTTAGTTCTTTTTTTCATTTGAATGCAATGTATGAATGTAGGTATATATTATGTACGAGTGTCTGGTTGAAAGGAAAAGATAGAGAGAGAGAGAGAGGAGCTAAAAATACTTTTTTACATGGCAAAAGTGTAGGCGGCTCTATTTTTGTCTGTGAGAAAAGAGGAGGATGACTGGTGAAATAATAAAAAAATGCGAAGGTGCTAGGAAGTAAGTAAGAGTGAACCTGTTATTTTTCTCTACTTCTTCTTCTTCTTTTATTCCTGAGAAGCTTACAAGTTCAGTACACAGATATACTTGAGTGCAAGTCAAGTATGTAATATTATTGTGTGCAGAAGTATTCCCTGTTGTCCCTTTTTAATATAAGTATAGTTTTAATGGGAAATAAAATAGTATGCATGTATATCTCGCTCC
>JAITYZ010001677.1:0-23327 GCA_027744595.1 Paronellides praefectus | reverse complement strand
GTGGATATTTGACCCAACGTGGGTTCCGAACGAGAACGAATGCTGGCCTCATGTCCAACAGTGGAACGTAAGCATTCAAACTCACTTGTGTTCTTTATTGTTTCACTCATTTTTTTTCAGTCCTGGCAATATGCCTTACTCATGAAAGCAAATAGAGGTCAAACCAGACTCATCATTAAAATGTTACACAAATGGAACTTAGCGGATGAAACCGTAATGTAAAAGTACAAGTATTTTATGAAATGAAACTATATGGCGCACTATTCCAAATAAGCACAGTGCGCGACAAATGAAAAAACAGGGATGATTCATGTGATGTCTTGCAAATTTCCATCACTACACGAATGCAGTTGCTAAAAAGTAAGATTGAGTAAGAAAGACTTTAATCTTTCGCACTTCTTTCTTGTACACAAGAAGTCTAAAAGCTAATCAATCATACATAGATATCATAATGATATGGGAAAGGCTTTTTATATTTTTATGTGATATATTACTTATTATATGGCAGTGATAAATAAAAAAATATTAACCCACCCTTGAGCTTCGTAAAAACAATTGACTCGAAACCAAGTTTACTTTCACTGATGAAAGAAAACTATAATTATGATGAGGAGAACGAGAATACGGATATTTATTATCTTATTCTAGATTATTTCTCTTCCAAAGACGAGAAGCAGTATAGTATCCACCTATACCTTACACAACCTGATGAAAAAACCATTATTCTAATGAATGGCATTAAAATAAAAAAATAATTTTACAAAGATGGGGTCCTGTCACAAACACCACACAATGAATAAGAAAAACAAAAGAACCACATCTTAAAACACTTGTGTTTTAAATTTAAAGTGTTCTTATTTCCTGTCGATTTTTCATTTCTTGTTTTAAAATGTACAATTTGTTTTAAAAAATTAGCAGATTAAACAGTTTGTATAAAAATCATAGACCTGTCAAAATCTAGCGCATAGACTAGACAGGTATGCACACACATATTATGCAACGTTTGTTGATACAAATTAATATATTTTTCCTATGAAAACCGAACAACGACTGATCGTTGTAGCATTTTATGTGTATGTTGCATCTTTAACATAATTTATTTATTTTGTTTCCTAACTTTATATGGTAAAATGAAAGGAAAAGGCTTCTTATATTAGAATGATACATTATTGATTTTCATGGATTTGCCAACTGAGAATTCCTTTATTATTGACAAACATGCAACTCAAAAGGAAAGAAAGGTGGATGGGTAGGATGAAAAGCATTTCCACGACTTTCCTGATCAAATTCCAATGAAGACTTAATCTGAGTAATGAAACCTGCATGGAAAATAAGACAAACAAATGCGAACTCTCTGAACTAATCAGTCTCGCTGATGGATAAAGTGAGAGAAAGGAAAGATGGAAAGGAATAATAATAAGACGAGAAGATAATTCCCCATTTCCAACCCGCCTCCCCCGATAATATTGCAAGGTTGAATGCGTAACAAATATACACGTTATCGATGTAATGGTGAAATGAAAGAGATTCACATGCACAAATTAGTGGAAGAAATATAAGGGGGAGTACACACACAACAATGAACAACTGATTATGTATGTTTTTCTAGCAACGCATATTTGCCTTATTTCCAGTAAAGTGCATTAAATTGAAGGGATTTTGAGCGGAAAGGATACAAACACACATCAATTCACCGAGGGACAGAGAAGGAGAAAACGGTGAAAACTATTTGGATCTAATCTCATTCCGATTCGTCTCAATTGGCTTGAAAAACACAAAACGTGGTTTTTACAGTTTTTCTGCTGCTGCTGCTGGTGGTGGTGGTGGTGGTTTCCAGCACACAGGAAATTGTAACCTTTGTTTGATCCTTCCTTCCTACCTACTTCCCTCTCTCCTCCTCTTCTTCTTGTTATTACCCGAAACATCTCTCCTAATTTATCCTTTGTTTTTAATGTGGTATTGTTCGCCCCTTTAAATCTTCGCATGCCTCGTTCCACTATTTTCGGTCTATTTTGTTTTTCCATTCCGACAATCCCTATTTCCTACAAACGTGTTTTTTAAAAGACTATAGAGCTGCTTTGTCAGCGAGTCTAGAAAAACAAGGTTCCCTTTTTACATACTTACCTTACAACTCGCATTTTCCATTTCACCCTTTAATGTTAATAATTTATGAGCGCATGCCAGTTCACAGAAATAGGCCATGAATTATATATAAAATGTATTGAAAAAGACAATTACATACAGACATGGTGCATAAAATACTTATTTTTTTTTAAAGGTGAACGCCTATCTTGCTGTCTTTGACCTTTTTTTAATTCCCTAACAAGTTTAATCGCTATAAATAGACTCGCAATCAGGCCATGCAGGGAGGAAAATTACCTAAGGAGAGGAAGGGAGGAACCAATGAATGTTTTGCTTTTGGGAAATTGTTCCTAAACAAACTTTTTAGTATTTTAGGTACCTAGTGTATACATGTAAATGTTTTTAAATAAATGTTTACTTTTATGAAAAAACGTAGCAAAAATTATCACACATTTTTGTGTAGCAGCAAATTTTCCTTGTGGCTGTTAAAACATTAAAACAATTTTGTATACATGTAAATGTTTTTAAATAAATGTTTACTTTTATGAAAAAACGTAGCAAAAATTATCACACATTTTTGTGTAGCAGCAAATTTTCCTTGTGGCTATTAAAACACTAAAACTATTTCTGCTATCAAGCATAACAAATGGGATGACAAAATGATTTGATTAAAGAATCCTTTTGAGAAATGCGTAGTTTTTTTCACTGTTTAAATTTTTACCTACAAAACCCTCGTGTGCAACGAATTTGCATACTTCCACAGACTACCACTTTTGTGGAGAAAGAGGGACCGAAAAAGGCAAACAGTATTACAAATTCTTACCACCCTATTCTCACATTTATATTATATTTATACAGGAAAAGACTACCTTTGTAGTAAAGAAATATAATTCATTTACAATTTTTGCTGTTTTGTATTTCATATTTTTAACACTTTTATAATCGAATCGTTTATACAGGAAATACATTAGAAACGAAGTACTACACCTTAAAGTATAGTACACCTCTATCACGAAAGGAAATAAATTTCTGTCGTTATACTCAAGCGATCCCTAGAAATATATGTAGCTATATAAAGCTAACTTCCTTCCTTCAGTAACCTTTCTCCGTCCCTTTTTCCTAATAAAACATGATTCACGTTGTTTTGCCATTACCCTGTGAACTTTGCTGTAACCATATCTCTTAATGTAGTTGCAAGAAAACTCTTTCATCGAAAACATAAGGTCATCAATGATTTAAACTTTTAATTTTCAATATTATTTTGGTTTTGTTTCCCGATATGGTGTAGAATAAAAAATAGATATACAAATTATTGAAAAGTTTCGTTAAAAACAGAAAATTCTTCAATGTAAAATAAAAGTTCAAATTTTTTGGCGATTAAAAAATACACATCAATATGTCACATTCACCTTTTGGTCCAACACCTTTAGGGGGCCCTAATAATGTCTGGCGTGAGTATAGTACACAGGATAAATTGATCGTAGCTGCATTTCTCGGTGTTTTCGGCGGCGGCATAGCATTTCTTATTTACAAGCGTAAGTTTGGGCAGCGCAACTCAAATCAACAGCGATCTACCACAAAGCAGCCGACAAAAAACATGAACATGGAATTTTCATGCATTCGCGATTTGCCGCCCGAGGTAGGTGAGATGTCATTGCTTTGCCACTGATAAAATATTAAACCCGATTTCAGATATATATAAATAGGTAGGTTAGCAGTTTATTGCTCTGCTAAAAGTTAAAAAATCTGCTGGTGGTAGATACGCACTCAAATCTGGCAAGCGCTGCCTTATGAAGATCTACTGAACCTTCGGCTGGCGTCTCAATTCACAAAGTTTGACATTGATACGTTTGTTGGCCTTTGCGGGAGGATTACTACGGCGGATCCACAAAAATACGACTTTTATCAGAGTATCGCCTTGCAGTCTTGTAAAATCACCGAGCTACAGCATCCAATAAGCCAGGACTTTTTTCTCAACCCAAGCATTCTGCAAAACTTGGAAATTCGGGAGCACTCTCCAATCCCACTCGACAACATTAGAGCAATTTTAGACGTCAGTATCAATCTCAAGTCGTTGAAGTTGCGGTTGACATTAAATGGCAATACACAGGAGATCTCTCGAATGGTTTTGGAGTGCTTACCTGAGATGAAATCTCTTGTGTTCTTGAACGTAAAGACAACATCTCGCTACTCGGAGGAGGTGAAAAACTTTAGTGTAAACGCTTTCCATTTTACTTCGCCAAAACATCTAAAAACTGTTAGCCTGGAAATGCCAGACGTGTCGGCAGAAGAAATGAGCAAGTGGAAGTGTGTACTGGACCGGCAAGCGGGCATTGAAAGTCTCACTTGCAACATGGGAAACGTTCACTGGCGCTTCTACGAGCAAGTCATCAGGCAAAATTATCGTTCAATGGAGAGACTTGTCTTGGAAGGCGTTAGAGGATGGAATTCAAATAGAAACGAGGATGATCCATTTGACTGGGGCATATTTGCCCATTTTGTCACCCTCAAATATATAGGCCTATCTTGTAATGCGGGTGGAGACCATGACTTGATGAACTCGGTGAACTTTGAAAGACTTCCTTGCCTGCTAATAGTAGAATTTTTTATTAGTCGTTTCCTCCTGCCCCCGGAAGCTGTTGAGAGGGTATACACAGAAATGGTAAATTTACAGCGTGGTGCACTGGATCATATTGGGCACCTAGGAATTGAAAGAGCAAATGAAATGGCGTGGATTTTTGAACAGACTGATGCAGCAGCAAATGAAAGATGGTGGCAGGATGAAAGGTTATGGGATTTGATAGCGCACGGAATATTCGGGGTGACAATGGCAGTCTTCCTGACATACGTCGTCAAACTTAAAAACAATGGAAATTATGCTTTACTGGGGGACGAATTACAATATTATAAGCAGGACAGTAGTGTAGAAAAAACAGCTATAAATGATACTTATTCAAATTTAAATTCCTAGTGCTACGAAAATTTTGATCTTTCTAAATTATCAGTGAATATTATTAGCATGTAATTTAATTGAGCTTCAAAATCATTTTGGGGTAGACAATAAATACCAAATTGTCCTTAAAAAAGATGCCTTCACTTTTACTAATTGTGTCAAACTAAAACTACTGCATTTCAATCATCATAATATAATAACATACCTATATACATAACAATTCTACATGACATGCCAACCTACCTATATGCATACCAGAAACGGAAGAAATACTCCACACTCCACATCATGCCATTGATATCATCGTATCTTCTTTTCAATATTATAAATGGCAGCGCTTTCCATCTATCCGACAAGAAATGAAGATTTTGCTGACTGGAAATGAAACAGCTAACCGGTGATAGTTTCCACTAGCAGGTGGCGCTTGGCTGTTGGAAGATATGCTTAAGCCATTTTTGTACTCTGTTGGGTTTTATAGTTTTATCTTTATCATTTCGAGGAATGCGATGAATTACACAGTAGATATACTCAAAAGATGAATGTAATTTAATAAATACTTTGGCTAACTATAAAAACATCAACGTGGTATAAGTGGTTCAGACAACTTTGTAAAATTGAGTGGAATTTGGAAGTCAACTGAGTTCATGCTAAAGCAAAGTATGTTTTCTACTAACATGGCATAGTGTATAATGTAACACTGTATATACATACCTATAATATGGTATGTAGGTATATACATAAAGAGATTTTCAAACTTTTATTGGTATATAGGGATGATTTAATAAAGTTTAACATTTTAACAACATTTATATTATTGCAATAATAATAATGTTACGACATAATGCTCGTATAAAAAGTACAACTTATTTACATTATAAAATATATCGAGTTAAATTAATCTTTGTATGGAGGTAAGCCAAACATTTGAGGGTCAAAATTCTCAATGTTTATTGGTATATAGGGATGATTTAATAAAGTTTAACATTTTTAACAACATTTATATTATTGTAATAATAATGTTACGACATAATGCTCGTATAAAAAGTACAACTTATTTAGATTATAAAATATATCGAGTTAAATTAATCTTTGTATGGAGGTAAGCCAAACATTTGAGGGTCAAAATTCTCTATGGAGGGAATAACTAACGTTGCCTTTGCCGCAGATGTTTCTGTACATTCCGCAGGAACCCAAACAACTTGCATGCCTGCAGCCATCCCGGCTTTCACTCCATTCGCAGAGTCTTCAAAGACTAAAACCTAAACCAGGATACAAAACAAATATGAAAGAAAAGAAAATTATATTATTGTGATTCTCGAAATTAAACATACTAATGAACATTATCATTGAAGTTACTATAAATAGAAAGCAGTATGTAACAGTAAGTTGGTTTCGTAACTCCAACTCTGTATCAAACAAAAAGTTTTTCTTAAACATGTTATACATGTTTTTATTTCACCAACGACATGAAAAAGAAATTATTTCAAAGAAACGCGGCATGTGTCAACATACTTTGTAAAAAAAATCTTTTACGTGTCTGCTTTTTCCTTTTTTTAAACTAAACTTTTCTTCAATCTTCACTTACGTTTTTCATATCGCCAGGTGTGGAGAGATTTGTGAAACACCTTGAAGTGACTATAAATAGAAAGCAGTATGTAACAGTATTTAAGTTTGTTTCGTAATTCCAACTCCGTTTCAAACAAAAAGTTTTTCTCAAACATGGTATACATGTTTTTCCTTTACCAACGACATGAAAAAGAAATTATTTAAAAGAAACGCGGCATGTGTCAACATACTTTGTAAAAAAATCTTTTACGTGTCTGCTTTTTACTTTTTTTAAATAAACTTTTCTTCAATCTTCACTTACGTTTTTCATATCGACAGGTGGGGAATCAAAACGCTTGGCAGCAATTAGGAAGATGTCTGGCTCTGGCTTCCCTCTTTTCACCTCTGGATCATCAGAGCCACGTACAATATGACTGAACATCTTAAAAAACTCTGGGTGATGTTTGGATTTCATCTTGAATGTGGAGCCTTTGCTACTTGTGGCAATTGCGATAGGAATGTTGTGGTCCTTGAGGTGTTTCACAAATCTCTCCACACCTGGCAGCATTTCAATGAACTCTGCAAAAATACCTTCGTACATTTCTTCAATTTCCACGAGAAATTGCTCCGGTGAGATTGGCAACTTGCATTGGGTAACAACTGTGTTTGCTACTCCTGTTGATGTACGACCCATCGTAAGACGCTTTGCTTCCAGTGTGTACTCTGAACCATACCGTTGGCACATTTCCGAAATGGCTACTTCATACCGGGGCTCCGTATCTATGTATGTATAAAATACTCAGAATGTTACAAATTTTATATAATTAATTTACTTTCATTTTTGGGAGGTTAAAAGTAGTTAAAAACTTACTTAATAAAAGTCCATCCATGTCAAAAACGACATGAGTCACGGGATGATATTGGCGAACCATGTTGAACACTTTTATTTTCAAGTAAATAATTATAAATGCAATAAGGTTTAGTTTTGAAGAATTTTTTTAAAGGATAAATGGCTTACTTTTTCTGAATTATATTTCTTTTGTATATTAAGCGGTGTGACTTCACAAGAAGACTGTCTAAAATAACTGCTGTTGTTGGTAGTTATATAAAGTGGTCATCAATTGAGAATTGTATTGTAGTATTTTGTTGGTATTATTTTTGCACGAGATCATCTAGTGCTTTGGATTCCAGTTTTTCCACACAAACATGCATGTATGCTAAAGCAGAATAACAAACACATCAACATGTTTCATACCAAATTATCAGCCCAGACAAGGTTACTGACGTGACGACAGTAATGCTGGTCGATGAACGTACAAAATATAGGGATTATCCTGTTTTGATGCAGCTCAGTAATAAAAAAGCATTTCCCTAAGTTTACAATGATCATATTGGTATTATACCAACTGTACATTCAATTTGTTGATTCCGGACAGTTATTGTAGCTAATACATTGCTGTTCAATTAAAAAAGCATTTCCCTAAGTTTACAATGATCATATTGGTATTATACCAACTGTACATTCAATTTGTTGATTCCGGACAGTTATTGTAGCTAATACATTGCAGTTCAATGTTTCAATGTACATTTGAACTACGCTTTTACAAACCTTCAAACTTTGACGGCACGGGTATGCATGCAATGCATAAATGATGTCATGTTCAAATTATTGCAAAAACAGAAACGAACAAGGTGTGAATGTGGTGACACTTTGTCTACGAATGATGGAAAATTTTGCTACAAAAAATCAATGTTGGAATCATGCTTCAGTTGTCAATCTACCTCTTAGCTCTTGTATACAATCACCCATACAATAACAAACTCAATAGCATAATGCGACCAAATCAACAAGCAATTTGATGAAAACAGGTTTGCTTCGCTTATTGTTTTGTAGTACGCAAAAATGCTTGTCTTTATTATTACGTAAGTCGCAAAAGACTGCTGCCATATTTCAAAACGATACGTAATTTGCAAAAAAGTCTGCCAGTCCGCACATCACGCTTTAGACTTCACATAATGTAACGAGTTAAGGGAGTAAATTGTAACTGTAAATTGGTATATATTGGAGTACTTTGACATGATAAACACAAGTGATGTACAAGTTTTCCACATTCTAGTTTTAAGGCCTTCATGCGTAAGATTTTAGCTTTTGCATCCATCTGCCCGTTAAGCTCTCTAGCGCAATTAATGTTTAACTGCATTTATTAAACTTGTTATTAAGTTTTTAAACGAACGCGTCCATTGTGATACCATCATTCCGAGCTTTATTCAAAAACAATTTCTTTACAACGATTCGATGTAAGTTTTGAATCTAACTGCACGTTATTGTGATTGGGAACTTATTGCCAAGTCTTTACATAGGTATGCGTGCTGGTATTTATTACTTTGTGGAATTATTGTTTTTTGTTCGCTCAGTGAAACTGTGAATGGAACAAACAACTGGGATTCGATTGATTGACGAGAGCATGATCAAAATTTTCCATTCTCATTCATTCAAGCAAAGAAGCAAACACATCAACAAAAAATGAACGAACTGTTGTTGTGATGGCTTTACTACTCATTCTTCATTTCCTCATACTCGCATCCACAATAATTCATATCATGCGTAATCCACCAACAACCCTAACAAACAATGGAGGAGCAGTGATGAAACAGCATACAGATTTTCAAAACCCAGGTTTTTGTTGTCGGTAAATTTTCCTCAAGAGTGGCTGATCGCACAACGATCACATGCATTCTGTTATATTAAAGCTTCTTGCAATTAAATATGGTCATATGCATTCGTATTTTATTGCAATTTAAAATCAATACTGGGCCAGTGTTACACATTTGTTGACAGTTCAGACTTTAAATTATCCACCGGGTAAGAAGTATGTAGCTAACGACCCATGTCATTTTACTTTGGGCAAATTGACCAGCAGTGTGTTGAAAAACAAGCTCTGCCATTACACTTACAACCTGGGCCGGCGTTATAGATTGGGGATATCATGCAGTTATATACCAAGTTATTGTAAGTTAGAAAAAGTAGATTGGCCAAGCTCGGACTAATAAGGCTAATATTCATTTTTTTAAATAGCAAAACTGGCGACGAAAAATAGCATCAGTTTGGCTTAATCATCAAATTCGTAGAAATGCGTAAAATTAAATTCCTTTCTAGAAGGCTATATACAAACCAGAAAACATCTTTGTGCGTGCATGAATGAAAGAGTAGATTTATAATAATTTCTAAGGCCATTAGCCTTCACATCACATACTACGCATACTACTACATTCAGTCTTTGTAGTAGCATTCTTGATTTGGAGAGTGTGCTGGAAGAAGCATTTTATTATAATGCAATGCAACGAAAATGTGGATGGAAGGATAACCAAAGCAAACTGCACTGCAGCTACTGACGTTTTAGACAAAACTTATTTTGAAGTTGGTGGTCGGCTACTATACTCTCGTCAGCGTGGACAAAATATGTATAATATGCTTGATATGTGGTTGATTCATGAGGCTCATAATCTTAATCGGGTGGATGATTTATGAGGACATAATAAGGGCTCTCTTGCTTATTCAACGAGGAAACTATGACTTTCTTTTCTCCACTTTCTTCCTCCTCCTCTCGAAAACTACCATCATCATCACCATGCAGTCTATATTGGTCCTCCCATACAGCTCTATTTCCTTCCCTTAAACATAACCACAAATTCACATTACGCCCGGAAAAAATGTTTGCTACTTTTATGCCATTATACAATTTCCATTCTCATTATAATCCTGTCCGTTACTCCAACCCCATTCAGATATCATATAAAAACATACTTATGTGCTTAAAGAAATAATCTTTTCGTTTCTTTTTGTTTCTTTTCTTACTTAATTGTCGACGCATGGAGCTATACGCAATGATGGCGATTATGATGAATTTCTACCGGGATTAAACAGCATATTTACTGATATTTACAGCACAGCACACTGATGGGTGTGTGAAATATTGAATAATATAAAACTTCTCATTTGTGCATACTGCATTAATATATGTATCGAAATGATGATTCAAACATTATTCATTATTAAGTAGTCGCAAAAGACCAAAGGGTTTAAAAGGATTTCGCTGAGTTTGTCCGTCCGGCCCATGCAATTTAGCTCTCGGGAATCGTTTGAAGTTAAAAGCTGATGGTGAATAAAATACATGAGGGTTGAGTAATACATGCTGAACACTAACATTGTATCGTTTTATTCCCTTCCCCAGGGAATGAGAATAAATATAAATGTGAGTGAATAATTATTGTAGTTACAGGATTTCGAGATGGGTTTAGAATGCCCTGTGGCTATTTTCTATTCTGTACTAGGTAATTTATTTACCATGTTTACGAATTCAGTCGTTTAAAGCATGTTTTTCATTTCAATTTTAAAGCAGGGCATTGTTTAGATGTCATAAAAGAAACATTGTTCATCCAAGTAAAAATGCTGAATCCAGGTTGCAAGTTTGAACTCTGGGGTAGATATTTGATGTTTGATTATATAATTTTGAAGAAAAACTTTTAACAATTTTTCCCCCCGTTGAACGTGAATACAAAAGAAGCATTTGCCTAAGAAAAAACTAAAAACCTAGTGCATGTTTGTCTATGCTCACTTTTATGAAATCTTTTTTTGGGCCCAGTCTCTTTTTTCATTATTGTTCAGTTCTCAACTTTAATTACACAAGAAGCAGGTGGTGACAACTGGTGCAATTTTTGTTGAGTAGGTATTCCTCTTTTTAAGTTATAGCAATAACATAACAATACACCATTCAGTACTAATGTGAGGCATAATAACTTTTGTCTCAAGTCGGGTAGGATTGTTAATAAAGAAACCCTTTTTTCCAAGAAAATGAAATCCTCACAACTCAGGAATAGTAGCACCTGGGTCCAAATGATGACAAAGTATCAACCATTAATATTAATATAACTTTTCAGCATTTATCATGATTGCTTTTTGGATTCTTTTTCATGAGTTTCTATGCGTCGTGTCACAAGCCTTGTGCTAGATCTCACAATCATATCCATAAATAAACAAAAATCATATTGATCGTTAATGAAAGTACAGAAAGCATAATGTTTCTGAATACTAGGAACTTACATATATTGTTTTTATTAATTATAAATTGAATGATATGAAATATTATGTACTTTTTCAAACCTCCTGCGTCTTCAAAAATAACAAATAAACCACAAAACAATGTTTAAATGGGACGAAAAGGCTTTTTCAAAAAATCTTAACTATATTCTTGTGGTTCGTCAAAAGCATTAGCAAACTGACGAAAGTCAAACTATGCATACTCCAGTTTTTGTAATAAATACTAAAACCTAAACTGAATAAAAAAAATAGAATATAATTTTTGACTATAGCCTACGTACAGCTTGGATAATAAGATGTAAATCAATGTTTCCCCTCAGTACGCATACTCCATACGAGCAATAAGTTAAATGGAAAACAACCCTTTCTTTGACAACTTTTCTTTGAATTTGCTTGTTGAAAAACACCCTTAACCATAATCTATAAATATATAATTATATCCCTATTTAACTATGCATATAAATATATGCTGGACCACGACGGCTTCTTTTTATCTTTTTTTTGGAAAGTACTCTCACTAAAGACTCCTGATTCTTGACATCGTCGTGACCAATAAGGATATAGGTATATACTAGTAACTATACTGCATGTAACACTTGTATAGGTAGGTATGTATGAATTCTGTCACTTTTACTTATCCCAGGTCGTTCTTTTTACTCTTTTCTCTTTAGTTTTTTTGTTATATTCAATCAGCCTTCTCCTTTGTGTAAATTCTACGTAGTTTTTGACTGTTCACTATTCAGTAGCACGGTGATGGTATTGGTTTTGGTATTAATGTTCGTCTGTTTTCACCATGTCAAACGAAACATTTCAACTTAACAGGTTTTTCTAAAATTGAAGATACATGAAGTAAAACGGATGGTTCGTTTGTTTAAATTCTTGAATGCCGTGTTTATGAGCACTAACTTCAAAGTCCCTTCTTTCACAAGTGCACCAGCTGGAACTGTGTGATGTGTTTTCAGTACATCAGTGATCTCATAACCTCAAAGAAAACGTGAATAGATCTTGTACATGATATACATATATATTATGTTCATCACACAACATATATTATACTTAGGTTACCTAAGTTAGGTATGTGTAGTTACATACTATACGGTCTTCTCTCTGCCCATTGTCATCTTCCTTCGTTTTTTCGAATGGGGGTCTTTGTCCCTTTGTAGTTTTGCTAGTTAAAAGATAGTGTCAAGGCAGGATACCCAGGCGGTAAAGTCGTCGAGGAAAATGAAAATTGTCTCGTCCTGTGAAAAAGCAATACCTTTTAGTTTAAAAGTACATCCGTCTCTGGGGTAGTAAACGTTAACGCACTACTCTTCTATTAACTAAAAGTCTCCTACATAATACGCATGTGGCTGTGTAGTAAAATGTTGGTTCCTTTCCCGATGATGAGGATGATACCGATGTCTATAAATAACATGGGATCTGTTATACTTAAATGTATGCTCCTTGTTAGATGTGGTTGGCTTATTTTACGAATATAAGCTGCTCAGTACAGTGGAAGTGTGCCATCCCCGCAAGTAATATATAGATTTGCTTACAATTTCTCAGAGAATATTATTGTAGCCCAGTTTGAGAAACAGAAGGAATAATAATAACGTACGGACGGGTTATAGTTTTCTCTCTTTTTCACTTTCAGTGAAAGCATGCCTTATTGCTTTTGCCATTGAGTGCCACAAACTATGTGCTATCTGCTCATCATTATACATACATAAACATAACACAACACACATTCACATTATGCATGCAATAAAATGTAGCCTCTTTGGGTGTCTCTCTCTCTCTCTTTTCTGCAGAGCCTTTGCTATGATCTGCAAGAGGATTATTTAGTGAAGCTGAAACACATAAATCTTACTCTTTTCAAGTGAAATAAAACGCGTGGACTAGTACTACTACTTGTACCCCCAACTAGAGCGTTGGACAGGGAAGATATGCCAAGGACCTCGGTGTTTTTCCTGTTCAGTAATATACACAACACAGCTTTGCATTTGCCTTTGATGCTGCTCTTTGGTTTTTACTGGAAACATATATGCATTCATATGACTATATATTTATTTACCTATAAACTTTATAGCGGTTTTGCCTCAGCTTATTGTTATCCTTTGGTTTGGTGGTTGCTTCCTTTGTGAAATATGTATGCGACATTGTTATTACAATGTACTTTCAATTCCCACCCTTTACTTTACTGTTGCAGGACGGACGTCTCTTCTCGGAATGAATAAAATGGATATAGTATACAATTTTCTTTGTTGGTATTTTCAAGCTTCCATTTTTCCAGAGACTGGGTAGAGGTTAAAGGTGTCCTTCCCCATTTACTATTCACTCTGTTGTCAAAAAGAGTGAAAGTAAATGTGAATGCAATGTATGCACATTACATTTACATAAAGGATTTTTTATATACCTACGTGGACTGTTTATCGGATACACGCCTGAGGTAAAAGCACATATGCTTTTATGGACAAAAGCTTGTAAAAATGGATATATGTACCTATGTAACATATACGCTTTCCTGTAAAATGTCGTAAAGAATGGTTGATGCATGGACGTAGTGTATAATGCATTATCCGCCCGCACAAGATATATTTCTAAACACTAATATCTGATATATATGTATGTATTATGTTTGTGGTATGTATGTAGAATCTACATTGTAGATACGTAAGAGATGTTTTTCCTTTACCGAGTGTAAGCATGAATGAGCAAACACACACACACATTTTATGAAAGTAAGTCTTACCATTTTAGTGAGTGGTAAACTGTTTGTAGTATTCCAAGTTGTACTATTTTTACCTCACATCAATGGCTTGCTGCCCAGTACCGTCAACTTTGTCCAGTTGAGTGAGTTCCTGTAAGGTTATGTAAACCATGGCCGATCATCCGCCCGGTGACGGAAACCAGTGTCGTCTGGTTTTCTAACAGCGCTGCTTAGAGGTCTCTGGAGATACGTTATGCTTTACAATGCATATAATTTTTCGTTGGGTGCAAATATAGGGACGAAAACAAGCAAATATGGTCGTACACAGCTTTAGGTTCGTTTGCGTTAGAGTTTAGGACCAAAAGAAAACAAAAAAGAATATTATTGTGATTTTCAGAATCTGGAATTGATAACTTTGTTGTCTTCATATGCAGTGTTGTTCATGTCTGCGTGCTGAGATTACAAAGATGTGATTTCATTTTCTTCATTGAATTTCATTCCATTTTTTCAAACGTTCTGCTACTTTGTATCGTCCTTTTCTCTTTACGGAATTTATTATTTATACAGTTACTTACTACATATATTGGAGAGAAACAAATTAAACCCGCGGCCAGCTTATAACGCTTGTGAGTCTTCTCTGTCTAAAAAGTAGTTTCTTGATTTTTTAAAAAAAAAAAAGAGTATTTGAATTTTAACAAAGTTTGAATGTATGAAGTAAGTACGGAAATGAAACTACAAAAAGTATGTTTTTACTTGACAATATGAGCAGTAGCAAAAAAAGACTTTTAAAATACCTAGTTGGGTAACAATAATGAAAAGACCCTTAGAGCCTATTTATTTGATGGGAAAGGCGCGACTCCACTTGCAGAAAATAGTTTTCACAATACATAACAACAAAGAGTATCGTTATTACTACACTGGAAATGAAACGTTTAGTTGTTTATTGCCCCGCATCAGGCACATGTGGCGAAAAAGCCCAATATTATATTATGTGGTATACACATCTCCATATATAGCAAAAACACACACTTTCACCGCCACTGTTCACCACCACCCTGCCGGGGACACATGACAAAAGGGAATAAGGTCATGTTTTAATGACAGAAATCAGTTTTATGACGGCAGTGCCAACTCACCCCCTTCTTCTTCTTCTTCTCTCGCGGCTAGTTATATACACAATATTATTATATAGAGTGGGGGACACACAGGCGTGTAAATGGAATGTGTAGACCATAACATCCATACAAACAACATTCATTTCTTTGTATCTCGTGTTGTCAGCTAACTCTGAATGAAGGGATAAATGTGGCACTGAGAATTTTACAGCGTTTGTAAGAGCTCCTTTTTCATCCCATTTTATTTCATTCCATTTCGATTTTCATCCGCCGCCACGCCAGCTCATTCATTCCTTTCTTACCCCACTACACATTATACTATTAGATATAGTAGCCTCATATTATTATCCTGTCGCCATATTACATTCACCAAGATTTTATATAATGTGAAGTTGACATACAGAGAGAAAAGCATTATATTATACGGATGATTGCTTGTGTGTATTATCCTGTCGCCATATTACATTCACCAAGATTTTATATAATGTGAAGTTGACATACAGAGAGAAAAGCATTATATTATTCGTATGATTGCTTGTGTGTGTATGCATTTAGCTTTATACATCAGGATAAAATGATGTCGTGCCCTTTTTACCCTGCTTATGTGATGCTGCATTTGCTGTTGTTGTGTATTTATTTATATTGTTTGTTCCTCCTACCATTTATGGTGTTCATGTGTTCATGTATGTACTCATATGTGCAATAAAAGCACATACAGGGTTTTATAATAATAATATAAAAAAGTGAATGGAGAGAAGAAGCAGGCGACATTCAGAAAGCCATCCATGAAAGTCAAAAGGATTTAATACGGTTCTTTATGGGAATTGAAAGTGCGCTATTAAACTGCACTTGTGCGCTTTCTCACGCTCTCTCCAATTGATGTGGTCCCTTTGAGGGAGGGAAACTATTCACGCCGCGACAATGACAACAACAGTTATACTTCTGTTCCTTCACTGGCAGTAGTAACAGTAAGTATTTAAGAGAGGGAAAATACTGTGGAATGGAACGAATCAAGAGCTCATCGGCCAGCGCTGCTTGACTCTATATCGTTTGTAGTACAAACTTTGTACCCATTTCAGAGGGACAAAGAGTTCAACCAAGAATCCCATGTTGAAAAAATGGTTAAAGAATTCATATGGGATGCATGCATGGTCACATATCCAATCTTCAATTTGACAAAATACTAAGCACAAAATGACATTTTGTGTGTGATAACTGTGTTTTCTGCGTTTTCTTCCATTCTCCCTTTTCAACACTTGAACCATAAAAGCAGATTCTTTTAAAGAAATCTGTTTACATTGTCAGAAAAAAAGGAAGGAAAAAAAATAGATTGCGCGTTTTTTTTGGTGCCCTTGTTGTAAAGCGAATTATAGAAAATTCCCTATTTTGCTTCTTTTGATGTAAAAATTGGATGTATCAGCATTTATTACCTGCAACATGCTACATAGAAACTTCTGGAGGATTTCAGCTATGCATATGCCTACCTATATAAGTAAGTTCATTTCAAATGAGAATTTTTTACTGCTCACCCGTGATCATCCTTTGCTTTCACCTTAAAAAACTTGTTTTTTATTATTATTAAAGGATGTGTATGAGGGTATGTGCTCTTCAAATGAAACTTGTTTTTATTGAACTATTTTAAAGGTTTCAGCTGACATTTTCACTCTTTTTACAGCCATATTTTTTCATACGAGCAGTAGGCAACTTGAAATTGTGTAATAACGTGTGCATGTGTATAAATGTATACACTTACATTCATACATATATTTTATATCTTTTTTTACCTTACTTTTATAGCTTCAAATCCGGCCCAATGTTAATATCCTTCCTTACATGATGAATGAGCGTACATTTCTCTCAAATTCTCTCTCTCTCTTGCAAGTATTTTTACTCATTTCCCTGTCTTTACGTCAACTTTTTTTTGTAGGGAGAACCAATTTCCTTTTTATTGATCCAATGTTGCGGTTATAGACGGGCTGTCTGTGTATAGGTCGCGATACTTACTTTGTGCCTTCGTAGCTAAGTGGCTGTCTGTATCTTTTTTTTGGGCTGGCTTATTGCTTTGAAATGCATACTGGGGAAAGTAAGAGCAAAGTAAAACCATTCATTGTTACCGATATTAAGAAAAAAAGTTCATAAACCTGCATCATTAACGAAACATTTCTTATACGACTACTGATTAGAGAAAGTGTGGTACACACATTATTTCGAGTCGAAATTTCGATCTATATCATCAAACACCTTTATAGGTATTGCAGGCTTATTTATCTTCCAGTTGTGAGATTTACATATCGTACCACAAATAATTGCAATAGGAGTAAGAATTCCTCATTATCAGTATAAAAGTACAATTCAGGAAAAAATTTAGCTATTTGAACGACGCAGTCATTTGCAGCCACCGCTAAAAGTACACCTCAAAATGATAAACAGTGGCCAGCAGTATAAGAAACAAGAGTGTGGAGGTACGATCCTAGGAATGACGATGTGGAAATGAATAAATTCAAATAATGAGATGGCATGGATTTATACCTTCCTTTTGGCTCCCGGGAGGTGGTCGGTATCAACAACGACAAGTCTGTGCAGCAGAGAACCTGGCTGGTTTTTAGAGACAACTATCGAACGACGACATGCACCACTTCTGTATAAAACAAGGCAGGCAGACAGGTACACACGTACAACGAGAAGAGTAGTGGAGCAGTCAAGCAAAGCTGATGGGATGGGATGGGAGATATTATTATGTAGTTTCGGAGGTGAGGTGAGTAGTTTTGACGAGTTGGAGAAAGTTGGGGTACTTATGCAATCTATTATTGAAAACGAAAATATCCAGAGAAAGAAAGAGAGGTAGTATATGGGTAAGTGTGCATTACAACAGAACAAACCGGAAGAAAAACTCTCAGGGATGAAAGGTGTTCTAATTTTAACGAACTGAGTACCTTTCTCCATGCTTGTGTGTAGCTTATGTCACTAATAGATTTTTTTTCAACATCTGATGGGTCGACATATATGCACGAATATACCATGAGAAGGCACACTATACATATTTAGATGACGAGAATCTCATGAAATGGATGAGTGGCATAAAAAAAAGTGAGTTCAGCTGACAGTATACCACTATTACACTCCCATTATATAAATGTACATACATACTTAGTCCATGGATCCAAAAAAGCTAAAAAACGCTTTCTTTCTCTGGTGAAAAGAAAAGTGGTACATTGAAGAGAAATAGGCGAGGATTCCAAACTTTGTCATTGAGGAAAAATATACACACAGTTTAAAGGGAAGAAAAAAAAAGAAGAAAGTCACACAGCCATACTATCATCATTTGAAAGTGCATGAAAAAAGGAAGACTGCTGCTACTGCTGTTGAGTTGTAAGAAGACACGAGAAAAAGAGCACACACATAAGAAGAAATGGCAATCGTCATTCTATCAATATATTACCGGAGGAACTTTAGCTCCCGGAATCGATTTGTATTGTTGTACATTTTTTTCTTCTTCTTTTCCAAAAAAGAAGAAGAAAATATCTTGCTAAAACCATTTCCTTTTCTATTCACTCATCCAAAGCTCAGGCATACAACCTATAGTCATTCATTTCATTTATTATTCTCAATCGTTTTGTGACGCAGCAGCAATACTCACTGATATGCACCTCCTTTCACACAAGTTTAAACGGAGAAAATACGTGTTCTTGTGTGAGTGGGTAGGGATTTTGGGGGTATTATTTATACGACGAAAAATGGAGAGACACACACATGGTAAATGAAATCTGTCGTCAGTCTTCACAACTTGTGCATTACTGTAATCATATAAGTAGAGTATATAGTAGTAGTAGTATTATAAGTATCCATACATGCATTGTCGGATTCTCATTCTTAAGTTTTACTTTGATTTTTTAGCAACGACGCAGTAACATCCTCCTTTTTTGCTTTCCTATTGCATAAACATATATTTTATTATTATGCAATGTGGAAATTACCGGATAAAGAAAAGTGGTCCGACTCAAAACGGATGGCACATTTTCTTTCTTTATATCCTTCTTTTCTTGTGCACAAAATATTTATATTATTCACAAATCCAACAAAGTGGGGAAAGGGATAAACATAACTGGTTTTCACCTACTTTTCTACTCTGATCTTTTCTGTTATGAGCAAATGGAATTACATTATCTCGCTCTATTGTAACACGCATTTCCTCATGTCATCAACAAATTCAACAAATTACTATATTATTATGTAGCTAGAGAAAATGTCGTGATTCTTTTGGGTGTTCCCACATTTCTTTCTTTGTTGCCGCAGGACTTGAGTAAATAGGAAAAAAGAAGAAATGCATTGAACGTGCGCGTTGTTTTCTTTTTGAGGTAGAGTAACACAAACACATTTTCTTCCTCTTCCAAAGTTTCTGCAAACAAAATGCGCTTTTTGATGTATTTTCCCCCTTTGTTCAAATACAAACTTTCTCGATAGAGTTTATATATATAGCTAGTTATAAAGATAATAACAGTATATGCTTTCGCCAATGTGCTAAAGCGTACCGCAAGAGGAAATGTGTAAAAGAGAAAAAAATGGGTTATACTTTGCAAAGTGACGTGAGCATTTATCTAAATGTGAAGGGAGTAGAGAAAGTAAAAAAATCAGGAAAGTAAGATATTAGAGTTGTTGGTGGATGGTGAATGAGTGTGCAACCAAAACCTGTCCCAACAACGCAATCAACGAGAAAGGAAATGAAAGAGTTATGCAATTTCATTTAAACGATTGATTATCGTAATTTATTATTTTCCAAATGAGGTTATTGCCTTTTTTCTCAGTAGTACAAATAGCAGTTTCACACGACTTTGACAGAATGACAAAAATGTGGGCATTTTTACTTTTTCATAATCCTATTAATATAAATTAATTATACACAGTCATCATAAAATTTCAATTGAGTTTTTAATTTACCTGATTTTTTTATACCATGATAAATGTTAAGAGTGCATGCATGCTTGCTTGCACACACATTCTGTATAATATATCCCATTTTTTATTATTATTTTTTTATTTTGCAATTTTTAAATTAAATTCTTGTATAATGGCTAGTAACTAATCATAAAGAGCATACTATAAAAAAATGCAAGTGCAGTATAATAACACAATTCATTTTTCTTGTTGGCTCGTGTGGTGTTATGGTTGTTGTTGTTGACGGGGAAGTATTAAATAAATTATTAATATCTTTTGCTTCCATCTGGAGGAGCGGTTTCATTAAATGAAGAACAAGGTTATAAAAGGGGGGAATAAAAAAGTGCGGCTTTTTCCTGCACATAAATTTCCTGTAAGCCGACACACACACACGCACTTGACATGGTACATTATTACAAAACAAGTATATGAATTTTATCTCTCTCCTCGTCGACTTGTGCCTCTTCTTCCCTACTTACTAATACGATTCATTTTATGACTGTATTAAACCTTAAGTTCCTCCGACATTCCAGAGGAGGGGTTGGAATAACTAGAATTTTTCTTTAGTGACGACTTTAGCGTTTGACCTCCTGGAGCGGAAGGCTGATTAATCGTTGTCACATTTGTATTTGCCGCTTGAGGAATGTTTGTACTGTTTGGGCTTCCAGTATTAACAACACTTGACAAAGTTACATTTTCACCACCACCACCGGCAGCAACAACACTAGGAGGAAAAGTAGCGGAGGACGGAGTCGTAGTGCCAGTACCGTTGTCAGTAGGCTGCATTATTTGCAGCTCTGGGCTTCCATTCCCTCCGCTACTAGAATTATTGGCAAAAGTATCCGGACTGAATTTCACAGTTGGAGTATGCCTCTTGGGTGGTCTAGGTACATTTTTTCCGCTAACAGCACCAACACCAGGACTGTTATTGCTAGCACTATTTTCCATATCAAATTGTATCACATTAGCTATACCAGTAGTAGCACCGGGCACAGCAGCAATAATACTACCACCACCACCAGTGCTACTACTTACACTGATGTTAGGTCCACTTATCGAACTTGTTCCAGGCTGCTTACTGACTGTGGTGATAATTCCACCACCAGAGCCATGCAGACTAGAACTTGCACTGGCACTAATGCCAACACCACCTGTTCTTCCAAGACTACCAACTATATTAGAACTAGAAGTAGCAACGCCACCCGACCCCATGATCCCAGCGGAGATTAACAGTTGCTCTTTCATGTTGAGGGCGGACTTTCTCGGAGCTGACGAGGAGCCGGACTTTTGAGAGGAGCGGAGCATTGTTCCAGGTATCATTTGATCAGCGGCAGAGGCTGATGATGAAGATGGTGGTTGCTGATGGTAGTTTAACATCATGGCCGCTGCGAGGATAGCATCTGGCATGGAAAAGTCTAAATTTGTAAGATTCATATTACTCGTCCCTTTCTGATGCTTTCTTGGCATCTGGCCTGGTAATGTTGAGCTATTAAGACACTGCTGCCCTTGGAGCTGTTGCTGATGATGTGCGTTAAGATATTGCTGGTGTTGGTGCTGTTGCTGGGCTTGTATGCTATGGGATAGTCTGTTTGCAGCATCTTGTTGTGCTGCAGAATGGAGCAATTGCTGTAAGTTTGGAACATTAGTCAGGTCCCCACAAATGTTTGGCATAGGTAATAACGGCATAGATGATGCCGGAGATTGAGTATCTGACCGTTTTCTTTGAGTTGCTGCTGCTGCTGTTGTTGTTGCTGGTGGTGAGAAGGAAATCTTACCGGTGTATTTTGCAAAGAGGATGCGATCGGATGATTTGATGAAACTGATGAATTGTCCGAGAAGGGGCCTTGTAGCAGTTGTCGTACGTTACCAGAGCTTTCCACATAAGTGGGATGATGATGTGAAAGGTGATGCGTTTGACCTACTCTCGAACCGCCACCACTAGGCAGAGTACTTGTTCCTGATATTGATACACCAACGGAACCCTGCATTTCGTGCATTTGAAGATCCATTTGTGAAAGGGAACCTTCCGGCCCTCCTCCTGATACAGGTATTTGATTTTCCGTTGAAGCCCCACCCGAGTTGGACAGAGTGGTGAGGGGTGTTTGCTGATGATGATGATGATGGCCATAACTACTTTCTGCTTCACGTCGACTTCCTCTGCCATCCCGGTTTCTCCTTTTATCTCGATAATAATAGAAGGCTGCGAATACAAGAATGTTCAAGATGAGGAGGGAGCAGCCAACGGCAATGGTAACGGTGAGCGCTGTAGAGTAAATCTGATAGCCCTCGCCCTCGTGACGATGATCATGATAGTAGGGATGACGGCCAGGAGGATACAGAAGCGGTCCAGATATATCCCCTGGATAACTGGAATTGCCTGGAATGAAACCGACAGAATGTTAATAGTTATAACAAAGGAACGAATGTTTTCCACTTATCGCGCATGTAGATTCTTGATACATTCAAAAAACTAACATAGGTGCATATACTTTAAATACACACATACATATATTATTCAACTTATTATATAGGCATTAGAGAATGTGTAAGGACATGCGGCCACACACACACACACAAATACACACAAAAGTTATAAATATTTGGTCTGGGGTTACTATATACTACAACACTGTCACGTTTAATGTTCAAAGTAAAGGTGGTCGTGGTCGTACATGTGAAATGTAGTAAATGCAAGAGACTGCAATATGTACTACCAAAACATAGGTACAATATACGGACTAAAAGAGCTATATGTACCTCCAGAGTTCTAAACTCTCCAAACTTGCACTGTGAAAAAAACAAAGGGAAAATGAGAAGAAAGTAAGTTGGTCCCATATATTACACGAGTGAAAATACATGGTGCAAGCAAATCGGCCAAAGTGGAGAAAGAGAAGCTGCAGCAGTTTCATA
>JAITYZ010001676.1:0-38342 GCA_027744595.1 Paronellides praefectus | reverse complement strand
CTGAAGCAAAGTCGTACGTGCTGTAATTTCAAAAATAAAAAAAAACATTGTTATTATAAGTTACATACCTTTACTATAAAAAGCTTTTCATTACTTTAACAACCTATTATAAAACTAATATTTATTTATGTTTGTGCTATTGCGCATCATTAAACATACATACTTCAAAGTTCAAAATCTACGTGCAGGCTTTTCCTAAATGTTTTGGATTTTTACGAGGAGGAATCGTGTGTGTACCTGTCACATAAACCATTTAAAAAGCACTTTCAAGTTGACATTTTTGCCACGTTACCACCCGAGTTTCTAGACTAATTGTAGATAAACATGCAAATAAGTTACGAAAGCAAACAGATAAAAATACATTCCAGCTGGTCACGGACAATTCTGCTGAGAATTTTTAATAGAGTCAAGTTACACAGTGGAACGGTGACAAGGTTGCTATTAATGTTCATTATATTATTAACTCTGACAATCAGACGCCTCAAGAAGATCAGCTCTGAGATGTCGACATAAATGTCACTCGTGTGATTTCCAGCTGTCATTACACTTTGGCCAATTAATGCTTACAGCGTCTTTATAATAAATAATAAATGTGCAATTACTTTGTTAGCTAATAATCAAATTTTAACTGCTGGTGGTACGGCAGAGTAGCAGTTGTTAATTATATTATTATTCTGCTCACCTGTTCAATACCTCCTCAAGTTGGATTGTAGCAGTGACAATGCAGATAAAAATTAAGTATGCAGAATATAATGCACATCGCTGTCATGTCACGTTAAAAAAAATGTAAAGTTAAGGTTAATTGACTTTGCAAATAAATTTGATTTTGAGCATGTCATCATGTGTATATACATACATAGGTACATACGCAACAGTAATGTCACCTTCCTTGTCTTTTTCCTATTCTTTTGTTTCCGCTTTTGCTCGGTTTACTCAGCAATTAACTTTTATTCATCTCTCTTGCCTAAAGCCTGGCTTGACATGGCTTGGTCCAATCGACAATTCTCGCTTTTGTCATCATACAACATGATCATTTCAAGCAGGAAGGTGACAATTCGGTATGAACACTCCAAAAGCACATTAAAAACTAATACTAAAACATACTTTGGGTAATTTGCATGCGTGAAATCACTCAACCTTGAGTGCCACCTCGTCACCATGCCACCACCACCATTATTATTCTTGTGTGTGTTCACTGATTTTGAATACACACAAATCTTTATAGTTTTTATTCCACTCTTCCTTTTAGGGCTTAACAAGGGGCATAATTTTTGAAACGTTTTTGAACTGCGTGAAAAATTGGACAAGGACCCAGAGTAAAGTATATACAAAACAGAGCGCTGTGAGAGGTGGCATGGTAGCAGCGGCGGGCATACTATATTTTTGTTTATCATTATCAAAATAATTTCCTACTACTACATTATTATTATTACATATACAATGTCGAGTGCATATTATGTATCTATGTGGTTTGCCATCGTTTTTACTTGATGATGATGACGATGATGATCAGGCTAATAAAATATCTAATCTTGCTAAAAGTAAAAGATGTACCTACGGCGCTCTATGCGTGTTCAGTGGCATTTTCCAATCGCAATTATTGCACTCTAATGAAACAATATGATTTTTTACCTTAGAACAATCCAGGTAGGTACGTTGTTCATTTGATTACCCAAGTAAGTCGGGGTTATATTTGCCATAGCGGTTTAAAACAATGCGCACCGTGCGAGGATGGTGAATTGATGAAAGTGATGATTTGACAGCGCTGACAATAACGCTTTCTCATTACAACCGTATGTACATAGGTATATTTATATACTCATTCCATTTTAGCATGTCAAACAAGCAGAGAGTGACAGCAATCTTCAATTTCAAAAGTACACAAGCCAATCTGTTTCTAATAATAAATGTACAACTTTTGTGTTTTTAAAACTAACATTGAAAACAAAGCAGACATAATAAAATGAGTATGGTGACGGTAAGATGTGGTGTTAAATGAATCGAGCGTCCTGCTGTGTGTCAGGGTATTTGACCCTCACCCATCAAAATTATTATGCAACAATTATAAACTTCCCTACTGCGACATTATGATGATGAACAATATGTACGGATTAAATTATACAATAAACTTTGAAGCAATAATGCACATGCAACATCAAGGACGAATCTTAACGCACAAAAAAATCTTGACAGTATATCTCTCAAGTCTGCAAACAGTACAATAACAAAAGGAAAGAGATTGACTGGTACCTACTAATTTTAATACCTACATAATAAACGACTTAACCCATTTCAAAAAATTGAACAAAAAAATCTTACCTCAAATCTTGTCCATTGTCATCTGACGACACATCATCAATGTGTACTTGATCACATTCCTGTAAAAAATACAAAAAAAGAAGAAATAAATACATAAAATATTATGAAATATGATCGATTATGGCAGGTAATAATTCATACAACTTTTCACATCATACAAAGTACAAGTTCCATCAATATCAGTTGTAGATTTTTTGTGTGTGTGGTCAAGAACAATTCTAATGTAAATCTGAAAAAATAACTACGCAATTGTCTGGATAAATCTTCACCTTTTTTCTTCTTCTTCTTTTTTGAAAAAATCTAAAAACAGCATATAATATTATGAAGATATCCGTGATATATTTTTTTGCTATTATCTGTATTATATGCTAATGATCAATACTGGAACTGAATGGAAAAATTTTAAAGGAAGGAGGGACCTGACATCATGCATGACGTGATTGTTAAATGTTAAAGTGTTCTGTATTGTCATGAATGTCATGTCAAAATCATGTAAAGAGTCACGACTTGCTACCAACTTGGTACACTTGAATATATGAAAATACTACAATATCACAATAAAAAACAAGACAAATAATACACCTGTAATTGTACGTGTATCGTCAATCCCCCTTCAAACCTATTGTATTATGTTTGCCCAAAAAAAGTTTTTTTTATAGAAAAAGTTGTTCATAAAAAAGTTGATGATGATAGGAATGATAATTTGATAACAAAAACCGATGATGGATGTGACTATGGTAAAGTGGGGTTACGTGTTTCCAAACAGTCAGATTTTATTAAATTGAAGGCTACATTTAAAAAGAAATAAAACAAGTGATTTGAAGTGGAAAATTATCATCTCATCCATCAGGTAATTATGATACATACCTTAAAACCATAATCATGGTATTATTTCTAGTATTTGCTATTTGTTTACTAACATTTGGCAACCCTGGATAAAAAACGACCTTGAACAGTTGCATAACAATGAATATCGTGACATAATACACTTTTGTGCCATCTTGATTATATGACTATTTCACCCACATTAACCGACATAACATAAACTTGTCGGCTCGTTAGTGTTATGGCGCATCTTCATCTTGTACTTTTTATGACCAATTATATTAATGGTGCTCTTTGATACATCTTCTTTTACTTCTTGGGCTAATTTGCATACAATTGCAAGTTTTTGCGGTTGTACTTTGGGACATGAACTAGCAACTAACTACCTAATCACGACATTGCACTGCGCACCTGTCGGGTCGGTCTGTGTGATGATCAGACTGAAATGAACTAATAATAGTACAAAAACATGTTTCGTGAATGATAATGTCCCTAGGAAACACTTTAAAAAATCAAGTATAATTCATGTCATTATTACACAACAGTCACAATTCCCAACACAATAAATTGCATGTAAAATACTTGAAATTCAATAAAAAAAAGCACATTGCCAGCAAAAAATGGATAGTACACTGAAGGCACGTCTTCACTCCATTTCTTTTCTTCCCCCCAAAAAAGGTTACGTTTGGTTATGTTACTTTAATTGTTGGTCTTATTACAGTTATTACATAACAAAAAGTTCATTAAGGAAAAGGAAAGCGTTGAAAATACAGTCACGATTTTACTCTAAAAATCTTCGCATTTTTTTTGGACAGGCAGGGGCTCATGTGCGTTTTTTTGTTACTAAAAAATAAGTGATTTTGGGTATGTTTTTTTCTTCGAGAGATTGGCAGTGATGAAAAGTGATGATGAGGGTACATATTAATTACAAAAAGGTAAACGTGCCAAAACAGCACACGAAAAATACGGTTAGATTTTGAGTTTTTGCAAATTCATTTAGCTAATACCTCTATTTACCTGACAAATAATTAAAAATTGAAGTTTGCACGAAATAAATCTTGAATTGGGACTAGGACTAAAAAATTGGGACAAACGAATAAAGAACACACGCCAAAGACATTGCAAACTCAATTTAAAAATGGCCTTACTACTAACAACCACCCTCCATTATGTTATCATTGACATTATATAGGTAATTTGAGTAAATGACTAGTTAAACACCTTTAAACGTAAAAACACACCTTTTTACATTACCTTTTTAAATTAAAAATGGGTTTAACATTAAAATGAAAACCAAGAAAAATGTAACAAGGTCCCTCTCCATCTCTAGAGGCAATATAAACTATTTAATACACATTCTAAACCGAAAGTAATAAAAAGCACTGTATTTTTTATTGTCACTTTATGGCAAATATAAAAAGTGAAAAAATCGTCCTTTTACATAAATTTGAATTGTGCCTCTCTTTTTTAATGACATGAAGTATAATTATTTTATGATTCTTTGTTGTCACAGGAACCTGATACACACAACACGCTTTTTTAAGAGTTGTAAAACAAGCATTTATATATTTCCCGCTCAGTGTAAATTTGATACAAATTCGAATTTGAAAAAAAGGTTTGACAAGCACGAGAAGATAGTTGTGACAGTCACAAGTTGTGACACAACTTGAGCAGAAACAAAAAAAGGTGCATTTACTTTGTTCTGCACCGACAGCAAAGCACGCAGAGCAACGCTACGGCAAGCGCAGAAAACTGTAAATGCACTTTGTTTTATTGTTTCATGCGACACGAATTTCAGCCGCTAGATGGCAGCAGAGCTTGGCGTTGATTCTCTCGCTATTCACTACTAGCTTTGCATTGTGCATAGCTTTTTCACTTTGTTCATTCATACACTCTACACTAGCGAAGATGATCTATTTTTATGAAGTTTTAAATGCACTTACCTCGAGATCATTAAAGAAAAAGTGTGTATCCGCCAGATTGTAAATGAGCTCTTCCATGGCTATCCCTATGTTAATTGCCTTTGTTACATCCTGTGCCAAAAAAAATCAATAAATATACACACACGGCGATAATTAAAATGTGCAGTGCGTAAAATCAATAAAACACCTGCACTTTGTTGGCTCTATAATTAACTCACCTTTCTAAATCTTTGGGCGAAGCTTCCTGTAAGGAGAGAATGGAAAATAATGATTGTTTCGTCTAAATCCCAGATGAAAACTCGCTCTAGATTGTGTTCTGGGTCAGGGGATGGGTTTGGTCGGCGACCGCGTCCTGCATTCGCCCGAGCTGCATCAACCGGAAAATAACAATGTAAACAGATAGATAATTTTTTATGCCTCATTTTTCCGGAAAATCAGGCGGAAACGGTATGGTATTGGCATTGATAGTGGCAAAATACTAGATTTGTATAGTAACTTCTATACGACATTCTCTCGAGGGTATTTTGAAGCAATAAGAAATTGCTAAAAGAATCTTTCGTGTTCAGATCACAAAAAAAAACTAATTTCGTCAGAAATTAAATGCACACGGGCAAATAATAATTCGGTGCTTCAGGGAAAAAACCGAAATTTTTCGATTGGTTTGAATCATGAGAATTAAGAGAAAATGCAGAGAAGCACATTCTTCTTCCCATCCCCACGATATCAAATCATCATCTTTACGAGAGAAAAATAGTGTAATTCCGCATGTTTACTTTTGTTGTAGCTCGTATGATGATTACGTTTTTGTATTCGCATCTTTTATTCTGTACGTAACTCAGAAACTTTGCTACTACTGCTTCTACCAGTTACATACAAAATAGTGATCTTGGTTTTTGGGAGAAGCGAAGAATGTCGTGTTTTGTAGATAAAGAGAAGAGAGAAAATGGGAAACGGTGTAGGGTTTCGAAAATACATAAGTTTCAGATTACACCTTACTACAATGTACATACCTCTTCGTCCTTTCCCTTCTTTCGTTTGTGGAGATGGAGGACTCGGTTCACCTGCTGGAAGGAAAGCTATACTCTCTGCAAAAAAATAGAAGATTTTTTTAAACAAAAAATACCAAATACGTAGATGGATGGATAGATGTATAAATGTACATTATAAATAAAAATGATCATTAAATTTTTTTTGACATTCTTCCCATATCTCGGCTTTTAATATAAAAAAAGAGAGAGCCGGCAGATAAAGTACAGAGATTAGCAAGGCCAGAAGCAAAGGAATTTATTTATTTTAAATATACGAAAATTGAATAGAAATTCAGGAAGAAAAGAACGAGTTTTATTCGGCTCTGCTATGTTTTTTAAAAAAGAAGAAGGAATGCACATGACGATGAACGTAAAATGTCTTCGTTATGTGTATAAGATAGTAGTGAATGAAATGGTTGGATGGATAGGACGAACCCATGTAGTAGTAAACATACCAGGAATTGGAGGATTGGTTTGGCCAGAAGAGGAATATGACGAGGGTGTGGCGGATGATGTGGAGGGTGATGCGTTGTAATAGTAGGATGTGGCGGAGGCGGCCGAAGATCCGTAGTAAGCGGAAGTTGAGGACGCACCCGAACTCTGGAAAGAGGTGGGATACTGTGCAGCATGCGGATGATGATGATGATGTGGATAGTCTTGATTGTACGCTTGGGCATGATGATGATGCGGATGGTGAGCTGGATGATATGTCGTCCCATATCCTCCTGCTGTTCCCGTGCCAACTACTACTGCTCCCGGTGTGCTCGCCGATCCAGGATAACTTACACCGTTACCGGTACTACCAACTCCAGTTCCTCCACCGCTGCCACTCGTTACAAAGGGAGAACTGCCGTATAAATAGGCTGCGGCTGCAGCAGCACCGTTTGTGCCTTTTCCACAAGTTCGAGATGCTAGATAGCAATTTTTAAAAACGTTTATCATTACAAAAAAAATGCATACAAAAATTTTGAATTAAAAAGAAAAGGGAATTTGTACCAAACTTACTGGGATATGGCTGGGAAAGAACTGCAGCAGCGGCTGCTGCTGAGGGGTAACTTTGGCATCCGTTGTACAATGAGGAACTTTGAATATACGAACTTCCACCATAACCTCCCATTCCACTAAAAGTTTAACACAATGGCATGAGATTATGTAACATTGCACGATAATCAATCTAGGTACTTTAATTGTGACTATCTAACTCAGGTATCTACTTTTCCAGTTGACATGACTGACATCTTCGATAATGGGAAACTACATAAATACTGTATTTTTTTTAAATGGCGTTTAACTTATTTCTCATTATGAAATTCCAAAAACATACTATATTCCAGGTTTAAAAAACCGATTTATTTCCAAAGTTTAAAAGTACTTCCTGAAATTTATTAAGCAATGGAAAAGGGATGATCCCCTTTCGCATTACAATAGAATTGTCCATGTTCAACACAACACCATTTTGTGTGAAATTCAAAACCACGTCAAAAGCATAGCTTTGCAATATCAGCTTCATAGTTTTTTACTTGGAAGTACCATAAAAAATTTCCTGCAATCTCTCTACACAAAGCTATGTTAAAAGCTCAGCCAATTTATAATAAAAACATTTCTTTTCGTCGTACTTTTCACCCTCTTTGAATTGAAATAGTTTTATTTTTAATAAAAAAAAATACTTTGATGTTTTGTCACGCTTTTTAGAAAGGAAAAAAATGTGCTCTCACCTTTGGTAAAGTTGTGAATAGGCGGCCGTAAAATCAGTCGGTTTTTCAGGGAAGGATCCAACAGAATCGGAATTGGAAAAGGGTGACTCCCCATGGTGATTAGTGTCCGGAGGAGTTTTCTGCCCCTCCACCACAACCTTCACGTCACCTGTATCAATCAACATCACAAAATCTCATCATTTCCTTCTATTTTTTGTCATCATTATCATTATTATTACTTTTCATCATCGTCATTATCTCGTTCTCATTTCTGAGCTCTCTCTCAGTCGCCAACTCAGACACACTCGTCCTCTCTTTCCACCTTACTCACTCCACCGGAAAAACACAAAAGCCATGTTAAAAGACACAAGGTTTTTTTCAAAAAAAATGTATGCAGTAGTAATGAACATAATCATCAAACAAACACTATGTTCCACCTACATTCCTACCACTGCAATTTACTAACGAACTCCTCCTGTCAGTCAACAGTCAGCACTTTACTCCCTTTATAACTCCCCGCAAAGCACTTCAACTTCTTTTCAGATGAACTATAAACCATCAAACATTATACTCCTGTCCTTCTCTCATTTTAATTTAACCCTTATCCAAAACATAATGGCGCTGTTGCTATTTGTTACAACCAACTTTAGTCCATCTCAGGTTGTTTTTTTTCTCTTTTGTCATCATCATCATTATTATTATTCTCGCTACCTTTTTGCGCCCACGTTTCTATCCCTATCTGAATTATTATCATCATCGCCACAACATCATCACTACATCACATCAACCTCCTCATATTCAACTTGGCCGTGGGGAGAAGAAGAGAAAGCATAACCATCATCATCATCAGCAACAACAACATCCGAAAACACCCCCAAACTCTATTATGTTTTTACTCCCTTTTCTAAGCCGCTTTTCATTCACACAAAACTTTTTCCCAATTCAATTTTCTTCTTCATTTTGATCATCATCATAATAATAACAACGGGAAAAATAAATGGAATAGCTTCTCGCACTCTTCACCTTGCCTTTAGCTTTGCTAAAAAAACACCCTTTATCTACCACTGCTTTACTTGCTGCCTTTTATTCCCGGATTTCAGTATTTCCTTTTGTGTGTTTTTGTGCACTCACTCCACACTTCATCATTTTCTGTTCTTTTCCATCACGCTACCTTGTTGTCTGTTATATATCAGTGTATACATATTTATACATAAATACATATATATATATTGTACTTTTTACTTGTGTGACGGGTGACAGCTAAAGGGGGCCAGTGAAAGAAAGAAAGAGAACCAGCAGCAATCATTATTGTTCATTAATACAATACAGTATCCAATTACACGCGTGCTTCCATTTTTATTGTTATTACGTCCTATTATATCATCATATCACATGCTATACCTAAAATGACAATACTTTGCCCTGTGCTTGTATAATATTCATTCAACTTTAGTTGGTATATTCATCTGTGATGATGTTGATGGGAATGACAATGATGTAATGGTCACTGGTCCTCTGCATTGCACTCCACACGTTAATGTTGCATAATAACAACTTCATTTTTTCCTCGTTTATAGTAGTCAGCGTTTTACAAAATAAAATTTATTGAACTTGTTTTATATATTTTTTTTCGTTACCGTTGGGTACATCTGAACTGAGCCCCATATTGTTCCTGGTTGTAGTACCCCCACCACTGGTGCCACTACTGCCTTGTCCGTTATTCCAGGGATTGTCACCGTTCGACTGGGGGGAGTTACCAGAGGAACATGCGGGACTCAAGTCTGCTGAAGTGGTTGCCCTGAAAAAAAAATAGATTTTAAAATGAAAGAAAATGAACATGCAGGCATTAATGAGTCGATTTAGAGAAAAAAGAGTATATTATTTTGTATTCATGGACAATTTTTATGAAGTGGTTCATGATATCCCTACGCACACACACACACGGTACTTCATTTGCAGGTTTTAAGGTCGTGACAAAAACTTAAATGAAAGGGTACCGCCTCTCTGGTGAAAACTTAAAAAATCTGTATATATGTATATCCAGAACCAGATGAGTCCTTAGAAAATAATAATAATAAGTGCCCTGACCCTTTCCACTACATAAATATTGCCCAAATTGTATGCATTGATGATTATGATGGTAGCATATTTTTAACTTTTAACAAACCAAGTTTCTTTTTTTTTTTTAAATGCGAGAGAGAGAGATGGTGATGCTCACACATGGACTCCACATGACCCATGGTGTATAAAGCTAAGTAGAAGAAAAAACCCAGTGCAACCTTAGAAACTTTTACAATGAACAAAAAGGAGTACAAACTAAAATAAAAATACATCTTTCGTATTATTATTATTATTATTATTTCTATGAACTCTACTGCTTTTTAGCTCACTAAAAATCTCCGTCTTAAGAAGAAGGAAAAAAATATATGAAGGAATGATGTCAGTGCTGCCGGTGCACATTGTACACATATTTTATACAATGTTGATACGGTTAAGTTCGGGATGTTTGTTCCCCATGAAATGTTTTCCTTGTCTGCTTTCATAAGGTCCTTGTTCCTCTGACAGAAAGGACAAGAAAAAAAGACGACAACTCAAACTCAACAAGCACAAAACAACACACAGCTTCCTTTTTTTTCTTTCTTTTGCATTCACATATCATCTGTACCAATCTCTCTAAAGTTTTTTTTGTTGATGTGCTTTATGAAAAAATTATATATATATATATATTGCTGGCCTAAAACCTGGATGAACTCGTAGATTTCACGGGTTGTTCGTAAATACAGTGCAAAGTTTGTTTAATTTATATGGTGAGTGGAATGGGATATAAATTGTTATGCTTTGTAAAAGATGCAATGATCCAGCTTGTTCAATTGATATGATTTGATTTTAAGCGTAAAAAAGTACATGCGTCTCAAGAATGCAGAAAAAAGAAGGGCATTATGAACGTGTTCATTATTCTTATAAAAGTCTACTTTTGGGACGATTCACCGGAGATATTTATTGTATAAGGTTATGGTTCTATTGCTAAGCATATTGTGTAGGTATAAGGATTAGCGTAGGTTGGAAAATATAATTTTTGTCCAAAAAAATTTTTTCAAGATATTTATTTGAGTGACCTTTTGTACATTTTAATGCATAGGTATCTTTAATGGATTATGTTTACCACGATGATAACATCGCATAATCATTTATTCCTTTTTTTAAAGAATGGGAATGAATTGAAAAGGGAACTTACAGGGATTCCGATCCTGAATAATCCGTAATGCTGCTGGCAAGGTCGGTCTCACTTTTAATGCAGTTTACCTGAAAAATTGTAATAAAAAATGTTTTAAATTTAAAGAAACATAAAAGGCATTTTATTTATATGGTGGGCATGTTCATTTCATATTATGTATGCGATGTACTTTAAGTACCTACGTTACATTATGATTCATAAATTATTGTTCTCTTATCGGTCATTCACTTTTGTACGCATTCCAAAAGTGTCATCATCGTCGTAATTTTTTTGTCATTCTTCTTATCACCTTCATCATCACATGAAGTGAAGAAGAAGAAGGAGGTAGTAAATAAATGACACACTCAACATCAAATGGTTTAAAAAAATATATAATGTTTTGTCTTCATAAACCAAACATGCATGTGTTGTATGTGTGCGAGAATGAGACAGCAAAATAATAAATATCAGAGTGCATAATTTTGTGCCTGTGCAAATAGGTATATAAAAAAGTGAGTTGCTGTTGTCGTCTGTATTATATGCACTCTTACAAGATAATTAAAACATTTTGTAAAAAAAATGACAATAAAATCAGTGTCTGTGAAACATGCATTTGTTTGGCAGACAGTTTAGAGCCAGACGTAAAGGCCATCAAAGGTCTACTTTGGTTTTTTCTTTTCATTTCACATATATTTATAGTTTATGTACACAGGTCACTATTTTGGCACAACATCAATTATTAGTCTAAATTAATGGCAGTTTAGTAACCTTTTAGCAGAGGAGGAAATGTGATTCGAGTTAAAATTTCAAAACTTTTTCAGGTGGCTATATGCTTGGTCGTATCAAATTTGAGAATGAGAATAGCAAATTTTAATTAAATACCAATTTATCTTAGGCTTATCAGAACCAATTAACCAATCATTATTACCATAATAACCTTATCATTGGCAAACCCAAAATTCGAAAGTTTTATTAAGCGATCACATGTTCAAAAGCCAGCTTGTTTGCCTTGTTAATTTTGACTCATAATTATGTATTTTTTAAATTCATTCAAGTTTTTATTTTTTTAAACCGAACAGGTCGTAAAATTTATTTTATAAACGTTGACGCGCTGATTTGATGACAAGGCTGGTGATGATGTTGCCACACCAACATAATACCTTAATATTTTGTCAGTGCAACAAAGCTTACTTTTTTCTTGATGAAATATTAACATGCCTTTGTGAATTAAGCTGGTATGCACATTGAATCTATTTTTATATTATTTTCGAGATGGACAAAAAGAGTTTTCTCAAAGCAAAGGTACGTAAAACGTATATAGGTATTATACTTCATACAACAACGGTTTAATATTTTATTATCCTCACAAAAAGCAAAGGAATTCATTCATATCTTTTCTCTCTGTCTTCAAAAAAAATATTCATTATTTACTGAACAAGTCATTACAGCATACAAGAATGTTTATTTTTTTTATCCGTTCTAGAATATTTTTTTTTGTTTTAAAGTCGAGAAGAAGAAAAGGGAGAATATTATATTATTATTATGTTCATTTATTTTATTTTTATTGCCCAAACCAAAAAATCTCTCCTTAGCTCTCGGTGTCCGGTAGTGGTACAAACAAACAGACTCAGAGAACAGAAGAGACACAGCCAAAGAGAAACAGCACAACGGCAGGAGTAGCCATGTCTTTTTTTGCGGAGACAACTTGTTCTCTGTCAACTTTAAGGCGCATAATAACACACACAACAAACAACAACCGCACATTCATCCACCAAAAAAGTCATCATCATCATCAAAAAATAAATCCTCATCTCTTCATCCTTTTCAGAATTCCAACCACCACCACCACACATAAAACAAATGGAAGAAGGATCAGAAAAAGAAGATGATGATGATGACTTGAAGAAGTTTACAAGAAACCGGTTGCCTATTTTCATTTTAAGCTAATATAAAATATGTATTCGTTCATAAGCTTACTACTTACTTGATATTTATGTGTACAAGGAGCATCCACAAAAATTCCACAGTTTACAAGAGAATTATAAATTTTGTCATATTTTCATCGTAGATGGTAAAAATGTCACACAGCTTTAATGAAAAAAATAATACCCATAATAAATATATTATAAAAGAAACTCTTTTCTTGTCTTAAAGTCAAGTCGAAAATCGAACAGCACAAAAATATAATAAAAAATCACAATATTTTTTTTCAAGGATCTTTTCATGAAAATTATGGTAATAAAGTTATCTTGTCATGATGATTACTTGTCTTTAAGGCCATTCACTATAGTAGGCATATATATGTAAATAGTCATCCCCACAACTCCACAATACAGCAACGCAAAACGCTCTTTTTATATTATATTCTTCTTTGTTCATTGGAGAGTCAAAAGTGCATTTGTTTCTATGTTCTAACAGTCATTTTAGTAGCGATTATGTTGTTTTTAGTAATCTGTTAAGGGATTACAATAATAATAGTAATGGGCACAAGTACAAGTGCATCTTTCCATTTGGTTGATGATGATGGCAATAATGATGATCTTGTTGACATTTGACATTCTTGTCGTTTTGTCGTCGTGCATCTCTTTTTATCTCTCTCTCTCACAAAAGTTTTTTTCGTCAGATTTTTATGGCTTGTCACTCGTTTTGTCTCTTTGTGTATAGTTTTATAGACACTAATCATCACCAAAACCACCGCACTCCACTAACCACCATCACAACAGAAATAATATGGCTTTTGATGGGAAAAAAGCATCTGAACAATAAATGCATCTCTCCTTCTCAAAAAAAAAAGCTTGTTTGCATAGAGATGTAGGACACAATTTGTCTATGACGACAGTGATGATAATATTATTAGTAGCAGCTTATCATTGTCATCATCATCATGATAACTACATGTATAAAGTTTTAACATTTGTCACTCACAATCACAATAACAAGTTGACAAAAAATTATATGAATTTCTTAACACAATTTTTATTTTTTTGGTGACCTATAAGACGTTACGTCTAGCGACCCAATTTATTCAATTCACTCTCAAGTTCATAACGATAATAATCATAATAATATTCAGGTTTATGATCAGTAATAATAAACTTATCGATATATTTTTATGAATGAATAATCGTTAAATATTATGAGTCTTTTTTTTAAATGTCATTTTTTTGCTTGTTGCACCCAAGCATAAAAAACACAAATCACATAAAATGTATGGCAAAATTATGATAAAGTTGCTAAAAAAAGTTCAAGTAGGGGACCCACACTCCACACTAAAAAATAATAAGTAGACCACAATAGCCAGCCAGACGGTTAATGAACAGACTGGGCACTCGCACTCCACAGGAATCACATCACCACACACCGTCGTACCGAACCGGACCGTGAATGAAGATGAAGTGCAAGTAAGTCTATAAAAATCATGAATGTCTGTCTGTTTGTGTGAAGAGATGAGATCCCTTTTGAGAAAAAAAAATATATATCAAGAGTGTCCCTTTTTTGCTGCTGCGCTGGTCCTTGTTGACTGGAACCAGCATAATAAATACATGGATTTACATACATATGCACACTCCCCTATATATATGCCCTTCATTCACATTTTCAACTTTGTTCTCTTTTTTTCAACAATCAAGAGTGGTCCTTTTTTCAGGTTCCTTTTGCCGATGTAGTAGTAATCCAACAGGGGAAAAAGAGATGAAAAAGTGAGAAACACATGTAGGACCTTTTAACAATAATGAGTATGTTGTATACTTTCATATAAGTTGATCATGTTTTTAGAGATGAAGATGATCATGATTGGGGACCACGTTGACAACCCGTTACGTTGTTGAAGATGTAGAGCAGCAAAGATTGAAAGATTCAGCCCAGTAGTATAAAATAGTGTGCAGTGGTTGAGATCATGTTTGCTCATATAACCTCTGCATAATATGTTATGTTACGTTCAATGTTCATTTGTAAATCGGAAAACCTTTTTTTTCAACTTCATCTTCTTCATCGTCACAACAAACAGCTAAAATACACAAGGGAAATCCATTTTCTTTCTCTTTTATTTTTTTCCAAACCACTCACTCCACTTACTTTTGTTTTTCTAAACTGCTCTTTTTTTCTCTGTGTGTTTTTGTACATGTTGCCCTTTTCACATGTGGAGTACTTATTGAGACCTATTAAGGGTCATTAGGAATCCCGTCATTATTGCATTGAATGTGTGCAAGGAAAATATATGCTTATTATTATATTCATTCTTTCTAAACTCGACAACATCAACACAAAATATATATTTTTATATTCACTCCACATCACCACAGTAGTGTGCCCTTATATTATTATTATTTATTTTAATATTCAAACAAATCTTTTGGAATACCCAGTTTTTTTGTTGGTAAGTTCCTCTGCTTTATTTAATATAGTTCAGCAGCGAGCCAAGAAGGTGGCCTTACTTATTAAAGTTAAGTACTCGCTCCTCGGCTCTTTTTCTGTCAATAAAGGGCCCTCACTCTTTTTTTCAATTCTCAATATTTATTTACTATTACCCAATAACAAAGTTGTTGTGTGTGAGTTTTTTTTTGAGTAAGTACACGACACTCCACTCATCTCTCCCTCACTCAACGCAAGAAAGTGAAAAGGCGAGTTGCTGTCAAATTTTTGTCACAAGAACAGTAAGGAACATGATGAGTTTACTTATTGAAAGCTCCATACATACAAAATATACAAGCCAAGTCACGAAGATGCGATTTAATGCAAGACCCTTCATTCTGCATTCACCGCACATTACTGTGTGTGAAGTGTGAGTTTTGAATCTTTCGCTTCCTAGATTTTTACCTCTCTCTATATTCAGCTTCATCCTCACAAAATAAAAGCTAATCTCTCATCATAATCATCACATATCGCCCTGCATGCATGCCACAAGGAAAATCACCGAAAAAACGTGCATATAGGCATGTATGTGTCTACCAAGAGCTTTGCACATTGTTTCTCATCATCACCATAGCCACCCATCTCATTTTTTTAGTTTTTTTCCCGAGCATCCAAGTTTTCTAACCGGAGAAGAAGAAGATGAAAAAAATTACGCTAACCTGCCCTGCTACCCGCATAAATATGGTGACAACAAGAACAACAAGCATGTTGAAATATAATGTAGAGTACATCATGTGAGTTTTGCTCTTGAGCATCATTATTCATGGGAAAAAGACGGAAAACACTAAGCTCTCCTATTCTTCAGCGACGACGTACCTCCACTCTACATCACCACCACCACAAAACTTCTACTACAACCAAAAAACATAACCATTATATTCGTTCGTTAAAAGCACACACGAAAAAAATGCATCCATGCTTATTATGCGAGTGAGAAGAAGAAGAGAGCTCCCAATAGTCAGTGAAGTGAACAGGGTAATAATAATATAAAAAGGGGAGACATGATCAGATCATCATAATGAGCCAAAATATTCCACATGTGGTCTTCCAGCAGAGAACTCATCTCTCTCTCTTTCGTAGAGTTGAACAAGATGAAAATATTAAAACTGACAATCTGCTTATTTTTTTTTGTTTTTCTGCTTGCATACATACATAGTACACATATTTACTTTGTTTTGTGCCACTGACAATGTACCTTTTTTATTTATGCTCTCCATTAAACCAGGATTTTTTTAGCGATGGCAAAAATATGACCAAAAGTGAAATGTAAATGGATGATTTTGATTGCAGCTGGTGCGGATAACTTAAAAAAAAGATTATTTATTATGGCTTATTATTGTTATGAATGTATAAAATAATGTGTGTATTGTATAAATTTAAGCTTTCAATTTTTTTTAGATGAGATGATGGCGTCGTCGCAGAGATTTGGAACGGCAACACATAGTCAGATTTTCTTCGTGTCCTTCTTGTCATCACAACAAGGAGTGAACATGCCACATGGAGTGATTTCGAGAAATGAAGCTTATAAATTTATTTAGTTGGATATTTTTTTTTAAAGTGTACGTATATTATTATGTCTTTGTCTTTCATTTGCATCCTTGTCAGTCGGTGGTCTACTGACTTGATATGATATGATCTCTTATAGTAAAAAAGACATGTGGACATTCCTACACATTATTTGATTCATAATATAATATATTATGCAAATGCATGGCCACAACAAGAGCATTATAATATCCTGTCTCGTCACACTGCATTGCAAACACTTTAGTGCGAAACAACAAACAACCACTTTTACAATTCTTCAACACAAAGCGTCTTTTCATTTATGTGTAACGACTTGTTATTTACTTGGATAATGGCCTTTTGTTTATAAAAAATATGAAAGGGTTAAAAAAAGAAAGCAAAAAATAGGGGATGGTATATAAACGACATAAATTAACACAGATATTATTATGTATTTTGATGCCAGGAAAACTCTTTTGGCAAATTTTTTTGGCACTCTTTTTTTAATAAAAAAATATGAGTACTCATTATGTCGTTTAGTTTTTCTTTTGTGTTCGTAAAAATTATTAGTAAAGTAGATATGAAGTTCCGTTGTGTTACCAATAATGTGAAGTTCATCATTGTGCGAAGTATTATTTTTTAAATCTGAAAAATTAGCAATGAAAAAGAAAAAAGAAACGCATGCAGCTGCAATAAAGCATAATGAGTGCCTATATACACTTTAACGTACCTCTTGCAACCCAAAATAATCAATATAGCGCCCACAATCCAAATCCAATATTTTATCCCCGTCAGCAGAAGAACCCTCTTCATCATAATCATCCTCCCCACTCCCCATATCATTCATGACCGCTTCAACTAACGCAATAATGGGCTCCACAATATTAGGTAAATGCTCTCGTTTCCTAACTTTTCCCATTTTTGTTATTAATATTGTTATTATTATCAATCCTCCAGCAACAAAGTTTTTATTAGTATAATCGTATCACAATCACAAGCAAAACACAAAAATACAAGGAAGGAAAACAAAAGGGAAGTATAACCACACTAGACTGTTTTTTAATGGTTTATTGTAAGTCAAGTAGAAAATCAATGAATAAAAAAATCCATATTGAGTTTGACATGTCGTTTAAAAAGCTTCTGTAAAAAGTACAAAGCGGAAAATAAAGAAAGATGGAGTGGAGGAGTATTTTTTTAGTTCACACACAAAGTTTTGTCAGAATACTTGGAATTCATCACCAACGCAAGTAAAGAACAGAAAAAAACTTGTTCAAAGAACTTTTTTTAAATGTTCACACATACACACAGCATAATATTTAAAAACATGGATGATGAAGACGAAGAAGGAGAGAAAAAAGAAATCAATCTCGAAAGTGTCAAGACTGGCTCCAGAGTTTCTCTCTCGAAAGAAAAAAAATAGGTAAAAACAAAAAGAAACTCTAAAAAAGTGTCTGTACACCAGACTGAACTGATTTTCTTATAAGAATAATAATAAGTTGTAAAAAAGAACAACTAGACTTCTTACTACCACACAGAGCTACATATTGCGTTGTAGTAGAAATTTTGTTTTAAAAAAGTAAGGCAAGTCAAGTGAAATGAACCAAATCGTCTCCACAACTCTTCACTCTTTTTCTTCCTATGCCACACTGAACCTGTCGACTCCACACTCTTCCATCATCTTTGAAATGTCCTTTTTAACAGGATTCATTTGCCGGCAGAAGAGGAATAGTAGTAGTGCACATATAGTAACATAATAACAACAATAATAATAATAAAGTTTTTGTGGAGTGGTATCGGCATTGACACGGCATAACATCCTCCGCATGTTTTCTATTCTCAACTTTACTCTCCTAATAATCCACTATTTGGTCTGCTACATACATTTTGGTATATAAAAATTATATGTGTATGAAATGTATAAACGTATATTATTAGCAAATACATAAATACATTATCATTATACAAAAAGCTATTATTTGCACAAGAGCAATAGTAATAAAAATAATAATAAATTGAGTATATAGTGTGTTCGGTGGAAAGTATCAAGATAAGTAGATGCATAGAAAGACTCTTGCAGTATTCTCCAGTACGGTTTCATTGCAAGGCGATCTAAATAAATGAAACAGTTAAATGCCCTTATTGTTTCAGTTAGTCGCAAATTTGGTAGCTAATATTGTAGATAGTCATTTAGGAAACATTCAAATCTCCGTTTGTTAAATAAACAGTACCACGGTGAACTTAAAAATGTAAGGGAAATTTCTACCTCTCCTCCTCTGAGACCGTCCATTCTACGTGAAATCATTGGAATTTAAATTTTTTTTTGAAAAAAATATTCGTTAGTTTTATTTGACTGGGTCTGAGCTTTATCCTGCCATTTTATTTTTTTGAACTGTCGTTGTCACATCATTTTCTGGTGTGATGCTATTTTGCTATGAAATGATGTGGTATATTAAATGCGTGTGCACTGGTGGATGGTGACATACGTCGCGTTCTCTACGCTAATTACCCTCATAATGAATTCCTCTCTCTCTCTCTCTCTTGTCGCATGGGTTTGTTGGTTGAAAGAACTAGAGAAGATGTGAATGCGAATGATGAGGATATTTTTTTATTATGCTCTGCTGCTTCCCTTTTTTCCTTCATACTCAATTCCTCATCATGACATGTGTCATTTATGCTTTCTTTTTTTACACACACAAGTACTCAGGCCAAGAAAAAAATGCAAAATTTGCCCCTGTTACAATACTTCACGCCAATTTTTTACCACTGACTTACGTGACAAGAAACAGAGTGGTGCATGCAATATAATAATTATGCAATGAAATGTAGATTGAGATTTCATTTTTTTTTAAACATTAACAGTTAGATACTGAAATATATGTAATAGTTATAATATTCATGTTCCCACAATTGCTCAATCAAGTCAAAAGCATAAATTTCCTCCGTATTTAGCCCTTACAAAGCTCAAAAATATAGAAAAGGAGATGAGCTGCTTGTTATAACCTTTTGCTTATCTTCACCTTAACCAAAAAAAGCAATAAAATTTCATGTATATTTTTATATATATCATCTCTGATTCTGATTGTGTCCATGTCCTATGTAGTGTTCATCGTAAAAATTCAAAGGTGTCCTTATTATCTCCTCTCGAAAAATAAACAACTTAACCCTTTTTTACATCATCATTATCATCATCATCTATATATCTACCAATCTACCATATCTATATATGAAGAGGTACCTTTTTTATAGATTATTGCAGTGTGTAGTAAAGATGCTATTTATAATGCTAATTCATCCGAAAAAGGTATAAAAAACTTTTGTTGTTGTTGTAGTTGTCTTCTAATAAAAACACACAAGGCAATCTGTAACGCTTACATATTTACATTTACCTTTTTCAAAACAAATTATTCTGTGTCTTATTTTCATTTATCTGGCTTGACTTGTGACTGAGTGGAGAAAAAAGGGGAGAAGCTCCCGCATCAAACCAAAAAGATTTTTTTGAAACACTGGTTACTTGACTGATGAATGGGTGAAGAAACAAGACAAATAGGCAGACAAGACATGAGATGAAAAGACGCATTTCCTTATAAATGCACCTATAGATATACATAGATAGGTATATATATACTACATCCATATATTATAATTGTACTTGTTTCCCAATTTGTATAATATATGTACGCACTTTACTTTTCCCTTTGTGACTTGACTTGTGTATGTTTTTTATGTGAAGAAATAATCAGTGCAAGATATCAAGGATCGATAGTCCTCTGGTAAAAGTGGTGATGGTGGTGTAGAATAAATAAAAAAGCCACAAAAAAATTCTACAAGATCAAGCTAATTTACGATAGAAAATAGAGAGATTTCAAATAAAACAAATGGCAACACAATGTCTCTTTTTCCCTTTCTTTTTTTACTTTCTCATCTCCTTGTTCAGAGATGCTCATGAGATGATGATGATTTTAAAAGGGTGATGTTTGAAACAAGGAAACATGCACATTTGACTAGTTAGGAGGATGACTTGAGGACAAGGATCGTTTTGATTTCTTTAAGTGTTATTATTATAGTGTGTGTGATTGTAGTAGTGATGATCTAGCTGGCTCATCCCATTAAATGGTGCACTAGACTACCATCATCACTATATCTACAACAGCCACAGTTACACATTTTTTTTGTCGAGGAAGAAAAGATAAGGAAATTTCATTGCAATGCTTGCACCATCATTTTCATTATCAACTTGTTTAGAAAAAAGGAGAGAGAGAGAGAGAATTGGACAAGTTACATATTTGGACTTGGACATTTTGTTGGAGTGTGGAATCTAGCTAACCGGTATAATCATCATCATGGACAATGGGCATGTGTGAAAGCCTGACTGACTTACGGACAAATTGCGTGAGGCTCACGGGACTGGTACTATAAATATTCAGCTATCAAGATGAATAAAAAATATGCTCAAGGGAGGAGGATGGATGAGGATGGAAAAAGGAGTGATTCACATTCAAAAAAAATGTGACCAAAGTGCATGAGCATAATAATAATAATATATAATAATGCATTATAATAAAAAATAATAAAACTCAAGAAGACTAAGGCGAAGAGAAATAAGTGAAAGAACAAGGTGACAATTCTCCTGACAGTCTGTGATTTTTCTTGGAATTTTTTTTATGCAGGAATAGCCCATCTGCCATGTGTACAGGTATATATGTATACCCATAATAATGCATAACAATTCCATTGTTTCTACAGACAGACAACAAGACAGACATGGCGCATAGCTCATCCTCATCATCATCATCCCCATAATTTTTAAGGCATCAGCCCATCATCAGTCTTCTTTTTTGTATGTTTTTTTTTGCTGGCTGAGGAAAGGAGAATGTGCTTTGCAGGAACCCCTGATGTGAGAGAACACGCAATCTTTAAAGAATATCTTGTTCAATTTTTCTTCGCCATTGCATTTTTATTATATTTCTTATGATAAGAATAAAATACACATGGTTATTATGTAAAAAAGCAACTTGTGTTTTATAAATTTTTTTTGGAGGAATTTTATTCGTGACAAAAATGCAATTGCTCATTTAATTTTGTTGACCATGACGATCATTATTATTGTGACGAAGAAAACAAGTATTGTGTGGTTAACACCACGAGATATTTTTTTTTGTTTTAATTTTGCTACGTGACTTGAGAAAAAATTCAAAATGCAAAACGTCCATTTTTTTAAACTTGAAGGAAGCATATTTAACGCAAAAAACGGGCAATGTAAATATTTTGTAATTTAAAATTTTCTCAATTTAAAAACAAGCCAACTATTGGCTATAAAAGTTTTGTGTTGCTTTCAGACTTTTTTTTTGACGGAACTGAATAATGCATTATATGAAGTACTACTAAAAACACGGCGGTGGATATGCTATCCCATCTAAAAATGGGAATTGAAGAAAGGTTGTGTCATGTACTTGTCAATCGTCTTGGTCGTCAGTTTAGGTCTTCTTGGTGGTGTTGTGGGAGGCCAGTCCGTCATCCCAAACTACCAACCCAACTGGTTAAAATAATATTAAAAAAGGGGAATACATCTTGAAAATGTTGAACAAATAATAAGACTAATAAAGGCTGGCTTTTTTTATAAAAACTAGCCATGTGTCAGAGTGTCACCCTGAAAAAAGGAAGGAAGGAATTTGACCAAGGCTCATGTATACAAAGTGGACATTTTAAAAAATTGGACAAGGGCCCACATTTTGGACAAAAATAGAGATGGAGTTGAGAAGATATGCTTTTTTTGTGAGGAGGAGGGCAAGTGGAGATTGGGTACGGATGTCGGACAACGTGAATTTGTGTTTTGTTGTTATTTTTTTGTATGTTGTGTGATAAGAGCTCTCCATAACAAATTGGGTTGAATCCTTGAGTGTACATACCTAATATGCAATATATGTAGCTTATTTTCTCTCTCGTTTGCTTCTTGTCCTGGTGAGTAGCGTAGGCAGGGTGTAGTGGTAAATAAATGAACGGGAGATTTCCAGAAGCGATAATAATGACGACCTGATAGCATCTCTGGTGTCCTTCTCAATACACGTACCAAGTAAACTACGTATAATATAGCACATAATATATATTCAAATATACTTATTTATATAGATATGTATATATATACATATTCTCTGAAATTCTCATCATGATTTTGGTGGTGGTATATAACACCAGAATAGCTTATTGTTAGTTAAAATATGAGTGCAGCCACCACAGCGCATCACACAGTCCCTAGTGGACAATAATTAATGTTGTCGTGTGGAGAAAAGCTGGGGATGTGTCACCAACACCCTCAAAAAAAACTATAAAAAATTTGTATGGGAATATCACAGGATGAAAAAAGCGAGAGATTTATCATTAAAAGTCTCTCTCTCTCTCTCTGGTGGACGTTGGACGGGTGGTTGTGGAGGACGATCATGATTATCATGATATTATCATGATACGATACACTGTTTCAACTTGCCCCGGATTTTTATTTTTTTGATTTGTTTCCTTCCTCACTCCTTTACCAAAAACATATTTATGATCTCAATCTACAATGTGAGGAATGGAAACATATTTTTTGGGGGTAAAATTGAAAAATTAAATAAATGAATGAAAATGAATTGTGAAAAAAGTATTTTTGAAAAGAGTAAACTATAACGGGTTTATATTATGGAATATATGTAAGTATAAAATAGGTATGTATACTTGGTGAGGAGAGTAGGGATGGTGATGATGAGAAATTCTGAACACATCCAAAAGTGATTATTAATGAGCACGAGGACTCACTCCACGCTCCCACCACATTCATCCATATCATGTTTCGCCTCTTCTTTTTTTTAAAAAATAAATTCTGAACACATCCAAAAGTGATTATTAATGAGCACGAGGACTCACTCCACGCTCCCACCACATTCATCCATATCATGTTTCGCCTCTTCTTTTTTTAAAAAACGAAATTTATTATCTTTGAGCTCTCTCTCTCTTTGCCATGCCATGAATGAGTGAATGAAATGTTCCACGTTCCAGTTTGCATCATGGAGGGAATGGGAATATACATAAAAAAAGAGATGCCAAACGGGGAAAACTTTTCCTCTTTTAAAAATTGTAGAAAAAAGAAATGCAAACTCTAAACCAAGTAAAGTTACATTAAAAATCAACGATGATCAACTTTTTATTGTGCATTTTTGGATAGAGCAATAGCAGCAGCAGTTTTGTTCCATTGGGAAATCAAATGACATATTATTCCCTGCTCATTTTTCAATAATTCTTTAAAGGTGTCAACTGAAAAAATAAATTGAGTGAATTGAATTCATTATGATCATTATTACACTGCCTCTGCTACCACCATGACCACGTTTTTATATAATAAATAATAATGATCCCAAAATCGGGTTTTTGGCTTAACCCTTTCCAAATATAATTTTACGGTCTCAGTCTCTATATCTGCTTGCGTGAGTGAGCAGTGAGTATTGAGTACAGTGTGGTCACAAAACTATGGGGCTTTATTAAATACGTTAGTTCTGTCCATTATTATTTTATTTTATAAAATGATGCATTTATGTAACATATGTATATGGTAGCCGGACAATTACTATCCGCCAATAACTACCTGGACAACTGCTACCGTTGACCTTTCCCAAAGTATCCGGCTATTGTATAGGTATGGTCAGTATTTTAAGTGTCAAGTGTTCTCTTTAAATCCATGATTCCATCTTAGAAATTAGTTTAAATTAACGCCATTAAAAACAATTCGTTGAAAGGAAAACATATAATTAACGCATAGGTCAGTAGTAGGGTATGAAAAGAAATGTGTGCTATCAATATCGTGTGTTAAATCATGTTACGTTGATACGTATTAAATACCTACTTGCAGAACTATATATCTGGTAAATGAATAACTTAAATTATAATTATAACTGTGATTGATAATATTTTTTGATCAGTGCAATTTTATTTTTTCCGAAACATTTTGCAGTATTGCAGCATACTTTATTGCACGTTCCTACTCTCTATATACCTAGTAATAAGTTTATTATTCGATCTACTTTTACCAAAATACATTCACCCCGACATTCCATTTTTACTACTCCAAAAGATTTCCGTCTATTTTGTTTTGACGATACACACAAATGTTTGCGTGCGTATCTCCTTCATCATATCATTCATATTATTATATAAATGATGGCTTCATTTCACCTTTTAGATACTTTGCCTTGTACCTTGTAGCTTCAGATACTTTTTGGCTGCTCCCGCTGCTTTTTATTTTACTATTCCACTATTCTATGTACACAGTGCACACTACAGACAATATCCACTGTGCTTTCGTTTCGAAAAAAATAATGGTAACTTGATACGTTTTGAATTTTTTTTTTGTATCGACACAATGGCAAAAGCACAATGAGAGGAGCTCTCTCTGTAGGCCAGGTGGCCGTAGGCAAAAAAAAATAAAAGCAAACAAGCATGATCATCATCATGAAAAATTATCATTACCATTATTGCTTTATTATTATTATTATGATTACATCATAATGTATATATACAGACAGATATGCACGTATACCTATTTTTCTGGTGCATGATATGATAAATATACTAAGCTAGTTTTGAAGTTTTTTTGGTTGGGTTGTTGACAGGGAAAAAGACAACTGCAGAGGCAGCACAGCTCCAGCAAAACAAAACGAGTGAAAAAGCCCTGGGTATTTTCATTCAATAAAAATATAATAACAATAATAGGTATGTTTTCTCGTCTCTTGGCTGAAGCTGAAAATAATGATGATTTGATAAAAAAAAAGTAGGAAACGGATAAATTGCTTTAAAAAATGCTTAGAATCAATTTATAATAAAAATGTATAAGATCAGGTTCATGAAACCAGGAGAATGCTAATAAAATAATGATAGGATCATTGAAAAATATTGGTACATACATGCATATTTCTCATTGCCTTGTAAATAAAACTTAATTTCGGAAACGAAAATATATAACGATAATACCTATTTCAGTACTGCGCTAACTTATTTGACAAAAAAATATATTGCGTTGCGCAATCGCGCGTTTAAAAAACCTCAGAGTAAAGTGGTATGTGTGGAAAATAAAAAGAACAAAGAATGTATTTAAATGAGCCCTACAATAAGACGATCCATCATCTTAAAAAAGTGAAGGTAGTGAGATATGCCAAGTATGCAGAGAGGGAGAAAGAGAGAGAGTTAAAAAAATGTTGTGAAATAATTTCACAGCTGATAATCTCTCGTAGTTAGCGTAAAAAATTTTAGCGTAAAAAATTGAGTCATTCATTTCCCATTTATCTACACACTTCAAGAAGAAGAGAGAAAAAAAGTTTTTTAAAATGCCATTACTACTACACGAGCAAACGGCATGACGAGGAGGAAAAGTGCTGTTTTTTAAAAATGTTGTGTTGTAAAACAACACGAGAACAGTTTTTTAAATGTGACATCACAACACATACAAAAAAGTCCGCGTCATTTTTCTTTCTCTCGTGTCGTCGTCTTTTGTTAAAGTTGCAAGAGAGAGAGAAAGATAGGAGCAAAAAATAAAATAAAATGCTTTAAGAGCCCTGGCGAAACATTACTCATCGCTTATTGCCCATGCCCATCAGGAACAATGTGTTTCTAAACATGTTCATTATTGTCACCACAGAAGTAGCCGTAAAATAGTTGCTTGTACTTTTTGTAGGGTGTGAAGAACACAAAAAAAAATTGAAGTGGGAACTCATAACACAAAAAAATAATTAAGATTTTTTAATGTTTTAACCGAGGATAAAATATTAAATGCGAAATTTATCAAGGTATCTTCAGATTAAAGGCATTACGATGATGTATAGTTATTTAATTAATGATGCTTGTTGATGGAAACTCAACACTTCACAGAAGAAAGAGACCTGCCTTTCTCATGAAGTATTACATTCTATAAACAATTTTAAAATGTCGTTCAAATCAGCTTTTTTCCCTTCTCTTATTCGTTATTGCAAAGACTTTAATTAATCAAAGTATTAATCAAATTATAGTCAAATATTTCATTTAAAAAGATGAATTATTAAAAAAGTAAATAAAAAAGTAAGCTTCTGAGTAATTTTTACTGCATCACACTTTAAGTTTGTACGTATCACATGATGGTACACTTATCTACATCTGGCTACATTTGCCATGTTTTTAATTCTCCACACTAAAAATATTATTTATTTAGGAAAAAATCCAGTTTTATTCTAAAAATATATATATATTAATACTGTTTGCAGCTAAATTTAGAATAATCATCTCATATTTTACGACCGTTCCTTTCTGCTGTGCCTTCTAAACAAAATGCTTTCCCCGTGCCAAACATGACATATTGGAGTACATTTCCAAGAAAATTCATTGATCTTTTCCCCCTTAAAAAACTTAAAGATTATTTTTTGTACTTTTTGGATGATAGAATAAAATAAAATAGCAAATTATTATGTAGACTATTGTAAATGTGTTGATGTTGTTGTAGGTGTGTACTGAAATTTAATCATACTTGCTCGAGAATACATTTAAGAAGAAATTTTGCACACAGAAAAAAAGACAATGAGGGAGTAGAGTAGTATATGCAATTCTCAGTTTTAGAATAACACAGAGATACACAACAAAAGGCACGCTTCTTGTGTTACATGGTTGTTTGGTGGTGGTGGATGGTGCAGTCAAGTCAGTCAGTCAGCAGCATGTGTTTTAGAATGGGTTGAAATTACATCTGACTTGCCCTTGCCTCCTTTTACATTATATTCTATTCTGGTGATAATAGTGGCGTGGCTGCTGCTGAAAATTGCTGTTATCAAAGTAGGCATGAACGCGTATGCAAAATAATATGAGATATATTTTTATTATTGTACAGTTTTTTTTGAAGAATCAGTGCATTCACATTTCAAATAGGCACCGTCATCATCATCGTCCTTTCATCTACAGTAATATAGGCAGTTATAGTAAGAATTTGTGTAAAAAGTATTCCTCACAGCCACAGCTGACTTGACTTGCTATCTTTTCCTTGTCCACTGATCAAATATCAATTTGTTTCTGTGTAATATTATGTATAATGTATACCCGTTTGTATTCCTATTTCATCCAAATTCATTCATTCATGTATATTTTTTTTACAGAAAAACTAGAATAACAGCCGTGTGCGCATTGCATTATTTGAGCATTGCACAGAAAAAAGGATTATTTGATTTTTTATGGGAATCAAAAAATAAACTTTTTAACGTGAAAAAAAATGTCGAAAATGTTTTATTTTAGCTTTGAATCCGGTTTCTCAATTTTGAAATGGCATATGAATTTCTTTATTGTATGAAAATGACAATCAAATGGTCAATATCTGTTTGAAAAAAATGCTCTCAGACCAAAAACCAAAACTAGTAAAATATATTATGGTTTTTCAATTTTCTTGCGGTTCACATAAAAAAGTGACTTTTTTAATCCTTTCCATCTATCAAATGAATTAAAATAAAATTTAATGAGAATAAAATAAGGAATATATGTCTCATCTTTTGTGGTAATAAAATAATAATCATACAAGCTTATTTTTTTGACATTCATTCAGTTAGGGTCTCTATATATCTCACTCAAGCTACATGGGAATTTCGGTTGACTTGTCTTTCTCATAAAGTTCACACGACACATAAAAAAGATCATCTTTTCTTGTCATCTCCTTCAAAAGTTTCTTGATGTGTGACCTGACCACTTGTACTAATACCTACCTATTTTTTGTGTGTGTGAACTAAACTGATTCTCATTATCATAAAATCGTAATGTAAAATTAATGTTATTTATACAGCAGACCATAATACATACATTACATTATCTTTTAATAAAAAAAAGGACGAGGATATGAGGATGGTCCTCCTCATCATCATAAAGACATTTTTCGTCTATTTTCATGAAAAGGAAGCCACATAGATGAAAAGTGGAACGCAGCAAGGCATACATCCCATTTCAAAAAGTGGAAAAACATGAATTTTGACAAGCAGAAGAATACGTAGAAAAAGCCTTTCAAGTTTGAATCCTTGAAACTGTTTCCATTTCCATCCTAAAAATATCATGTAGGTATTCATAATATGCGCATCTCATCATCAGCATCATTTTGTGTGCTTGTATCTTTCTTTACAAACTTTCCTAAAGTTGATGAGCTTGTTTTTTATTATGGAAAAATATGTTGCACTTTTCTTTTTTAGAAAACTTACTTGGTGTACTACTGGATAATAATGGTCAATGTTGATGATGCTCTTGTCTCTTTTGCTCCAGTTTGTGTAAATATGAAAGGGTTAAAAAAAATTATGCAATGAGCCAGAAAGAATGAGGGTATGACTGCATGCATGCAAGCTTTTTAGAAAAAAAGGGAACAAGATTTTCTTGGCTTCTTTGCATTTCCTCTTGTGAATCTCCAACCCTTTTACCTGGGAAAAAAAGGAAAAGGGTTGATCTTTTGCTACTTCTCGGTTTGTTTGTATTGAAATGCTAAAACAGGAAAGTGTATAAAAAAAGAGCAGGTATAAATAAGAGGGAATATAAATTGAATAAAGAGATAAAATGAAAAATTGAATGAATGAAGATACTTCATTATTTTATGTCTGCCTAAAAGAAAACCTCAAAAAATTCTCTCAGGAATTTATTTTTGTATCCCTGCCTCAATTTAATGCACAAAAATGTAAACATTTTTATGATTAACATTAATATAATAAGCTTTTGATGCGGTTATTCTCAGCAAAACTGGTTTTTTGAAATATACGTATAATAAGAAAAGTTCAGATTATCCAAGAAAGTTTTTAAATGGTTGAGCATGCAAGACCAACACGCTCACAGGAAACACCTGGATTAAATGTCCAAGAATCACTTAAAATAGTCCGTTTTCCTTTAAAAAGTATGAAAGGAATTGACTTAACATGATATGGATGGTGACTTGGTGACAATATACATATACAACAGCACATAGATATATATTAATGCACTGTTGTTTAGTACTAGACTTTAATAAAAAATGACATCCTAAAGGGCTGTCTTTTAGGTTATTATAAAAAAGACCCAACGATTCTCACGAATTTCACTAGCTTAAGCATCAGTAGTACTGATTCATTACGCAGTACGCACTCGGTCAGGATTCTGTTCTGGACAAATGGAAACTAAAAATTCAAGTTTATATATCAACTCATTCACATTTTGCATAGAAGAAAATAAAATTCTCGTCGACTCTCAACTCTCAACTGTACCAAAAGAGTACAATCATCTGCATTTAAATTTAAATGGAATACTTTACTGGATATTTATCGATTATTATCCATATTTTACCACATTTTCCATCATGAATGTAAACATCCAAACTTTTCATCAAACTTGCTCTTTTGAAAAATGTTCAAGATTCTTCTTTGTCGCTTATAAAGAAAATAGTGGACAAAAGTTGTAGCAGCAAACCAATCAAATCTTTTAGCCCAAACAAAATAATCTTGAAAGAGGCTACATAATATATTGTATTATATCTATTTTATTTTGTATATTATTCCCTACTATTATTCTTTGAATCTATCGTCTTGAATAAACCATCATCATCAAAGAAAAAGATGAATGGATAAATGAATGAATGAAAAAGATTTCCAAAACGAGAGCAGAAAGAAAACTAGCTGAGCATTTCATTTCATTGTCCACAATAAAAACTTTTTCCGTTCATACCTATTACGATGAATAGGGACAATGAATCTTGAAAAAATATATACTTCATTCACTGCTATTTTATGTATGAAATCTCGTGTCTCCTGTCTGATAAAATGGAAAAGTAGGTACTTCTACTACACAAACGTGAAGTTTTGCTTTTAATCCGTCGCAGTACAGAAGGAAAACAAACAAAAAGGTAAATGTGTCATTAATGTTGTTCTCATGCTGAGAGCTCTTCTCAGCCAAAATAAAAAGATCTATTCATTCATTGAATTTTTCAAGAGGAATGTAAAATCAAGGGCCACTTAAATGTTATCAAATAGTATTTTAAACACTTATTTATTTAGAAAAATTGCAAATTACTTTTGAACTTGCTTTTAAAATAAGCAATTACTATACGATTTAGTACAATTTCCATGCCACAAAAATAAATTCCGAAATGAAGTTTAATTGCTAACTTACCAGGTTGGCCATCGCCTGAACCAAGTGTAGCTACTTCAGAACTTATAAAGCATGAAATAGTTGATACTTCGAAAAAAAAACTAAAAAGTTCCATTGTTTGTGGTGTAAATTAAATTTTTAAATTGGGGTATCCTGAGAGTAACTCATCTAACTGCCATTTTATTTTCCATTTGTTAATAATTCATCCTTAATCCATACTACATCTAGTTTGAATTTACAAATATATATAAGGGAAAGGAATGACTTGAAAAATAAAATTTAGGCATTTAATTGTATTTAACAAATAATAAAATATATAAGATTAAAGCGAAGAAACTACAAATACTATAACCCTTCACAGTAATAAAGCAACATGGCCAAGTGATCAATTAAACAATAAGGAAAGAAAGTATGTATATAAAAAACTAGAACGATTAAATATTATAAAAGTCATTCAAAAAGTGAAGGATTTATTTAGCGGAGCACTTAGTCTCAATCAAGATGAACAAATAAACAAAAGACTTCCTCCTTTTTTTCTCGTCATCGTCAATTTTTTACACCCAATCAAAACATCACTCCTCTTCTCTTTTTTTTTCTCTCTCTCTCTCTCTCTCTTCGACAAGCCGTTTCCGATTCTCTCTCTCTATCTTTTCACCGTATTAACGTTTAGTATTTTTCTCCACTCACATTATAACAACTCAACTGAAACAATATGGAACACGTTATCCAATCATCATCATCACCACCAATCTCACTAAATATTCTTCTCTCATTGTAATCATTATTGAAGTGAATAAAACAACATGTTTTATACGTATTTATGTACAAATAAACAAAAGACTTCCTCTTTTTTTCTCGTCATCGTCAATTTTTTACACCCAATCAAAACATCACTCCTCTTCTCTTTTTTTCTCTCTCTCTCTTCGACAAGCCGTTTCCGATTCTCTCTCTCTGTCTTTTCACCGTATTAACGTTTAGTTTTTTTTCTCCACTCACATTATAACAACTCAACTGAAACAATATGGAACACGTTATCCAATCATCATCATCATCATCATCACCAATCTCACTAAATATTCTTCTCTCATTGTAATCATTATTGAAGTGAATAAAACAACATGTTTTATACGTATTTATGCTATGCCATATTGTGTTCACTCTCCCATCATCCTCATCATCATCACAGAGAAAAGCTGAGGGAGGTCGGCTCTCGGCACCATCATCACACAAGAGAAGCAGCATCCTTTCAAGAAGAACAACAAGTCATAAAAGTCTGGGGAAACGTGCGTGCGTGCACCCTATATTCCCTATGTACGCTTTTATGCCTTTCTCATCGCCATTATCTCCACTGAACCAAAAAAGAGAGAGAAGAGAAACCCTTTAACAAGATCCATACAAAAAACCAAGCAGTATGGTAGTTTTTTTTGTTGTGGGTGGGAGTATGAGTAGATGATAAAATGTGATGTGTGTGTACTTGCTTAAATTGCTCATCTCATCTCATCATACTTCATCATCATCATTGCCTAGAGATGCCTCTTTCTTTCCTTTTGTCGTCCCTTTTTCTATCTCTCTCTCTTTTTTCTTCTTTCAACAACTCTATTATCCTCATTGTCATCATTATCGTCATATCCACATGAAAAGGTGGTGGTGGTAGTGGCATGGCACACAAAAAAAATATGCTCAATGTAGACTCATCTCTCATCATATCTTTCAACACAAACCATTATCATTCTCATCATTGCCACCACCACACCGCCGCCATAATAACCAAAAGCAAAACTATTGTCATCAATATCATCAGCCCCATCATCGTCACATCTCATCGACCTTTTTTTCTTTTTGAAACTTCCCAATATGCTACACCACATAATATTATTGCATATTGCACCAAAAAACCATACAGATTTTGAATCTTTCAATATCCAAAAAAATATCTATAAAAATTTATCTTTCTTTTATGTTATGTATCACTTTTTCTTCATTAATTCCACATATCATTCGCCATCAAGTTATCATGATCCAAAGATATTTTCCCATAAAAGATGAAAGAAGCGTTTGGTAAAGGCAAGAAACAAAAATTTCGTTTGTACGATTTTCAATTTCGAAACTTTTTTTATTCTTCTGACAGAAATGAAGAGCAAGTAAAAAAAGAGAGAGAAAAAATCGATAAAGTCAAGCCAGCAACTCAAAGAATTCCTTTTATGTTGACGATTATACATAAATATAAAAAAGCGCTCTCTCTGAACGGTAAACTCTTCTTATAACGACGTTTGGTTGTACGTTAGAAGTGAAATGTTTGAAAATAAATGGATGTTGGTAGTGGTGGTGGAGAAGAGTGTGTGTTTTGGATCTCTGAGTGAATGTGGATTTTGTGGAACAACGACTATAAAAGATGAAAGAAGCGTTTGGTAAAGGCAAGAAACAAAAATTTCGTTTGTACGATTTTCAATTTCGAAACTTTTTTTTTATTCTTCTGACAAAAACGAAGAGCAAGTCAAAAAAAAGAGAAAAAATCGATAAAGTCAAGCCAGCAACTCAAAGAATTCCTTTTATGTTGACGATTATACATATACATATAAAAAAGCGCTCTCTCTGAACGGTTAACTCTTCTTATAACGACGTTTGGTTGTTCGTTAGAAGTGAAATGTTTGAAAATAAATGGATGTTGGTAGTGGTGGTGGAGAAGAGTGTGTGTTTTGGATCTCTGAGTGAATGTGGATTTTGTGGAACAACGACTCTAGCTCTGCTCTTGTTATAGAGATGGAATGGAATGGAAAAGAGAGAGAGAGAACTTAGTGAACACACTTACATTTTCCACGAGTTTTCTCCAGCGTTCCATTCCATCTCTCCAGCGTATCAGATTACAAGAGAATCGAACGTGATATTATCATCATGGAAAAAAAGAAAGAAAAAAAGCACAAACTATTTCTACTATATATTATTATGCTCTTCTCTCTACAAAACTACTGACTTGACTTAATAGAGAGATGATGATGATTCCTACATTTTTTGATGGAGCTTTGCTGCTCTTCTCTCCTTGTTCCTCCTCCCTGCTTACATTTAATAATATTTGCTTTGAATCTACTTCTAAAAATTGTCTTGTTGGTTGCTTTATACACTTTGTTCATATTTTTTTTGGCTTTTCGGTTTTTCGAGTTTTTTTGTTGTTTGTGTACGTGTTTGGCGTGAGTGTGGATAAACACTAGGAAAATGACGATGAAATTAGATGGAAAATTGGTAAAGTATACACGTTGCTGCTGCTGATGCTCCGCTCCCACCACCCAAAAAAACATTTTATTTCATCTCTCTCTCTGGTTCTCTCACACCAAAAAATGTGGAGAGATGAGAATGATGATGATCACAAAACATGAAGGAAGCACCAAAGAGAATTTTTTTTGGAGAGAGAAAGAGCAAAGCAAAAAAATTCAATTTACTCGCCAAGCATCATCCCACACACATCATCTTCCATTTTCCCGTAAATGCAACAATACACCAAGCTTCGTATACATATTTTTAATACAATCCCTTTTAATATAATTCTGCTCTACTCTGCTTATTTTTGTATGCTAACATGTTTATTCCCTTTTTGCCATTTTGCCACTACATGTAACTTTTAGACTAAAGTGAAGAAGAGAAGAGAAAAAAATTACATTAGATACATCCATCTTGCATCTTTTTTTTTAAACTCACGTTTTCCATTGCTTAAAAATGTTAGTAAAAAAGTCAGCTTAACTTACGAAAAAAAATATTCACGTTTATTTTTCGAAAACCTCCGAACAGCGCATAATCTCTTTGTAACTTTTTTACTGGCTCCTATATTTTTTCGGACTCTTTCCAACAAAAAAAACTTTTACATATTTTCCTTACGTCGATGGAACATGTTTCGAGGAAAAAATATACAAACGCGAAAGTAACGATCCTCATCATATCACTATCATCATCATCCTCGTCCCCATATAATCCTCATTCATCCTCTTTACTGCCTTTGCCAAAAGAGGCTAGAGCCAAAAAAAAGGAACCGACAGCGAGAAAAACGTGACTGGGAGGGATGATGGTGGTGCTGGTGCTGCTATGAAGAAATAGTTTTGACTTGACAAACAAGCCTATCAGCATTTTGAAAAAAGGCTACACAACAAGAAAAAAATGCAGAGACTAAAAAACAGAATTTCATTTTATAAAATAGAAAGGCAGCAGGAGTAGCATCAGCAGAGATTAGCAACAGACAAGCAGCCATAATAGGATCCTCCTCCCTATTTATTTTGTGCTTGTCGTTTTTTTAAAAAAAGCTGTTGTTGTTGATGATGATCATCATGAGGATGCAACATGCATAAAGTTGTATTTATCAGAGAGAATGAAGGATTAGATTAGAGGCAGGCGTTCCCAAAACGAAAAAAGAAATAAAATTTGTCAGAAGGAACCGGTACCAGGGAGCAGCCACCAAATAAAATACGTACATGGTTAAAAAAAATGATGACGACGATGATGGACGTGGACTGTGCATGGACCATCATCATAAATCTTTTTTTTTTCTGCTGCTGACAAACAAGCTGCTGTACACTGGATCGATCACAGATACAGATAAAAAAATATTCCTACATATTTTTGTTTTTAGTGTTTTTTTTCTCCTTTTCAATTGACTAAAAATATTTAGGCTAAAAACTAACTTATTAATACTTGAACTTGAACAAAGTTGGAATGTAAACTGAAGAATAAGAAAAATATATTTCACGTTGCCCCGTGTTATCCCAAAATACACTTGACTTTTGACTTGGTATAAAAAAAGAAGGGCGTTCCTCTTGGAATTGAGGATATCAAATTGCAAACATGTGACATGGATCGTTTGTTATCGAGATATTGATAATGATGCTAAATATGCAAAGCAAAAGTGTAGTATTTAGGACGAGTAGCGTGTAGCCACCCTATAATAATCATTATCATCATCATCATTTTCTTCTCATGAAATATAATTCTTTTGCAAGTCATCTGGTATTCATTCACTATTTGGTTGAGTGAGTCAGTCATTTCACTATACTACTCTTTTCATTCATTGCGTAGTACTGTGTTGTATATGGTACTTTTTTGTGCGTGTATGTATATTTTTATACATGGTTGTATAATAAAAAAAACTCAATGAACCTGTGAAACGTCCTTTACCGGAGTAGAATTACAAAAAAGAAATTCTAGCCGATGTGATACAATTCTTGTAAAAGAGACGCATACTATTACCAAAATGCACTTCTATTTTTTGCCTTCTTTCTCCTCCTCACTTATATACAGAGCAAAAGCTATTATATGCTCTAGCCTTTCCTCCTCCACCTCCTTGTCTCCTCTTCCTCCACTTTAACAACCAACTTTTCTTGTTCGTCATGTGCAATAAGTAGCAGTACTTTTGCCACTTGTTTGTGCATGTGACGAGGACGACGACGACGTGATTGTGTGTCGTGTGACAATGATGACATGTGAACGTGTATCCAGACAACACCATAATCTCGTGTTATTTTTTTAGCAAAGGTCGACGTCATATATTTTAACCCTCCGACAAAAAAATCATAGAAGTTATTCTAGGTTTCTCGCTGTTTCTGTGAGTGAAATGGGTTCCTTATCTTTGTTCAACCATTTGACCTCCGCCTGGACTCTGATTTTTCTTCTTTTTTTGCATTTTAATCGGAAAGCGGTGCGTGTGCATTGTACATTTTTTTGCACTTAATTTTGCGCAATGTAAGCGGAGACAATAATGATAGAAGAAAAAGAATATATTATATAAAAATAGTATTATAAAAAAGAAGGGTGTAGGTAGGGCAAGTGTAATTTGAGCTTTGGAGAAAATGTAGATTAGATAATGAGCTGATAGATGATATAGTCGATTGCTGCTGGGGTCGCTTGTCTGTCTGACTGACTGACTGTTGGTTATTGAATGCACCACCACCACTACCACCATAGCACCGACTTGAGGCGTCAACTTACTTTTACTACTACTTTACTTACTTGAGAGAGAGAGAGAATGTTTATATATTTTTATACTACGCTGATGTCTCTCTCTTATTCTCAACTTACTTTACTAAAGACTCATGATATCATATTCTCTCTGTCTGTCTCAAAATGCATATGAATATATATATATATTTATATATTTCTCTCTTTTTCTCTTAATGATAATAATAAAATAATGTTTTGGTGCTTTTAATACTACTACCCAGCACACAACAAACTTGCTAAAAAAAGAAGATAATATGCATATGTGTGTGTTGTATATGCAAGCATATTGCATACGCAATTACAGGATGAGAGGAGGTGGATATCAATTTTCGCATAGATAGAGTAATAATAATAATGATGATGATCATGTTGATTCGCAAAAATAAGCGATTAAATACTCTATACGCACAAATGTTAAGTGAGTTGAGTAGAAGAACAAGAAGGAAAATGAGAGCTGATCATCCTTCTCTTCTTCATCAGGCAGACAGATAGACAGACAGAGAGAGGAGGTGATATTGCATTTCTCCTCTCTCTCTCTCTCTCTCTCTCTCTCTCGTCACATTGAACTTGAAAGATGATCTTAAATGCATAATAATAATAATATCAGTTTTGTACGGGATTAGGTGTCAGTCGTTCACTTCTCATTGTATAATAAATAGTAAGAGGAGGAGGAAAGCCACCGCCTTATTTACTAAGTAGAGAGAGAGGAAAAGATTGGGTGAATATGGGTCAAGGAAGTTTAAAAGAAACTGATATGCATCTTCCGGAAGTAGTAAATATAAGTGAAATGAACAGCAGGTGAATGTACCTGTGCGTAATTAGGAGGTAATTAAAGTTGATATTTACCTACTTATTATGTAATTCTATCTATGCATCTATTTGTGTTAAAAGGTGTTACTTAATCGTGAAGACTTTTATCCGATTGTGTAATGCTTATTTTTCACTGGCATCTCTTTCATTGAGCAATAGTTCATAGATGTTTTAGCAAAAGTTGATATGCTTTGTGACAATATGAAAAATGTACATAAAAGTATTTTTGTTTTTTGACGAAATAAATAATAACAAAGCTGTACAAACTGCACTTATTAAAGGTTGCAAAGAAAGGTACAAATTCGTAATAAATTCAATAAAAAATTGAAAAAAGAATTGACGCAGGGAGCTGAAAATCAGAGTGTGTATCTGTGTATCAGAGATTTGATTTGGGTAAAGTGTTCTGAAGATATCGTGCCCCCAGACAGACTGAAAACATTGCCGAATTCAATACCATAGCTAACTAGATTAGCTACAAAATAAATATCACAAAAATAAGAAAGTTTTTTTTTTGCTTACCGAG
>JAITYZ010001675.1:0-10116 GCA_027744595.1 Paronellides praefectus | reverse complement strand
ACTTTTTCCGCTGCTTTCTCTCCTTGTCCTGTTCTGATGATGACGGGGATGATGGGAAGGAGTAGCCCTTTGATTTTGATCTCCAAGGTCCCAGCAACTTTTTCATACTTGATCCCTTTAATTTTCTATTTTAGTAGGATCTTTCCTCTACACAATCCAATTTTACACTGATTTTCTCCAAAAAATAATACTTCGGTGCTTCCGGTTGAATATATTTCGTTCCCCTTTTATTTTCAACTTTTTTTCATTGGTCAGTTTTTAGTCCATTTCAGAACACAAGTATGTAGGTATCCTTTCTTTGAGTTTGAACTATGGACTTTCCAAACAGGAAAATGTTTTTCAAAATTACTTATATTTTTCCGCATTTTGCTTCGTCATTCAAAAAAAAATAAATTTACTGGAACATCCCACGCAATCTATCAACACAGCAGTGGCAGCACCCAACCAAGCAGTTTGTCAAATAAATAAACTTTTTTACCAAGAAATTCAGAGAAATTGTAGCATAGTTCTCTCTTATAAAAAGCTCCTCTGCTCTGATTTACTTTTTTTGTGTACTCGTAACACACACGTCACTTCTAAGAATGTATTGTAAGAAATCCTCCATTCGTCATACATAACAAAAAGACTTTGAAATAAATGGCAATTTCTTTCAAAACGCCCAAAAAAATAATACAAAGGTATATGATAACAATGGTAAAAAGATGTCTGTGTGTAGTTTCTTTTCTTGCAACACACTTTTTCTGCACATTTACAAGAAAAGATGATATTAGCATAATATATGCCAAAACATATACTGGTTCATATTAATAAGCAATGATGATTGCCCTCACTGTCTGTGGCAGAAAAGAGACGATGACGAGCTCACATAAACCCACAAAAAAGATATATATCCGTTGTTGGTCGTGGTGACTTTAAAAATGTTATACCCACGAAAAAAAATTATTTTAAACTTTCAACAACACAGCCCCATCATCATCATCATAATCAGCATAATAATTGGTAATGGTAGCGACAACAATAAACAAAACAAGTATCACATCATCACCTCACCACACAAACATATCATCATCATCATCATTGTCGTCGTCATCCTCTCTTTGAGACAACTTTTTTTATCCGTACATGGTTTTGTCTCTTTAGCCCTACTCCCTACATATTTTTTTCTTTTGCAGTTGCACTCAATAATACACACCAAAAAGTAGCAAAACAGATTGTGACTTTTTGTATATATTTATATTTTTGTCTTTTATTGACAGCCACTACTCACTCTGCTCAGTGTGTGTGAAGAGTGAAGAGACACACCGCGATGCATTTTTCTTGCAATGCGCATTAATGCGCATGAACATAATTTTTGTTTATTCGAATAAATTGCTATAAACACTTAAAAAATATATGTGTAGTAGTACTAAACGTACATTTCAAGGCAACATTAACAAATTGCGTACATACATGAAGGACAGGCTATCTTAACAGCCTCACTACTACAAGTTATACTACTGCCAGCACGATACCCATACCACCACCCAACCAACATAAATCCAACAACAATAACAACTCTGCTGTGGAGCAAAAAAAACATGAATCTCTCCCAAGTTTCCTTACTCAAGTCATTTTTGCATATCTCTTCCACACAATCTTTTGCTCTTTTCTGAAAATATGGTATTTTGTCTCTATTTTTAAATGCAAATGGAGTGTTGTTTTGCAGTTTAAATTTTTTTATCTGCTGCCGCTGACTACAAAACACAAAAAAGTCCAATACCTACATGTAAATACCACTGAGCATCATAACAATATTATTCATCATGATCATATTATTATCGTTTCAATGATGGCCAATAAATACGATTCAAATGATGGTACAAGCGCCTTTTCATTTTTCATTGATTAGTTTTTAATGTATTCAGTCAATAATAGTCACCACACACAAAAAAATAATAATAATGAACTCGCATAATAAAATGCCAAATTAGCTTAAACATTTTCTGTAGCGTTTTGCATTATAATCAGATATTTGTACTTGAATATTGAAAGAGAAATGCATCTCTCACAAGAGCAAAAAATATATATATATAAAGAGCTGCAATGCAACCTTCCTTCCTTTCATCTGTTGTGTTTTTATTATAAACACACTCATCAATGACAGGAGGGCCCAAACGGTTAAGGTAAACCCAAAAAATACACTTTTTGTGTTTATACGCGCTTGACTCGACAAAAATCAAAAATGTTAAAAGGTGAAGTAAAGCAAGAAAATGTTCAACTTGACTTTGTTCAATGTTAAAAAAAAGTGACAAGCTGCTCTGGTATGTACGTATTGCATGGTAATATGGCATAAGTAATCACTGTAGTCATCATGAAACTTTTGCTCGATGATGAAATGAAGAATTCCTTGAAAAAAAATTGTTTCCAAGTGCATGCTGCAAAGGAGAATAAGAATACATGGCTGTTGTACAGATATTTTTTTCTTCTTTGTTGTCTGCCAGTTTGTCTATATGCATGCGACCATATTTATTTTTTATTGTTGAAAAAAACAAATGCTCTTCAAGTTTGGATACTCGAGAGAAAAAAACTACCTTGCCATTTTGTTAATTATGCATATAACCATGTAAAAACCTGCGTTTATAATAATAAGCTTGTTATATATTTTGTTCAAACTAAATGGGAACTGTGAGAATACATAATAATAATATGTATAATTCAGAGATAGTGCGCGTCTGCTACACTTTTTCATACAGTCTCATAACTATTTTTTTCTGATTCATTTCGCAGCTATTTAAATGATACATTTATCATGGCGATAAGAATTCCCAACTCACACAATTACAATAGCAAAAAATATAAATATACCTACTTTAAAACTAATGAAATGTGAGCATTATATAACTAAGCTGGAAATATTTAAGCTACCTGTTTTCTGCGCATCCTGTTTACAAAAAGTGGTACCAAAAATGTATGATTTGTTTCACAGTCAATTCGTCCCTTTTGACGTTCAGTCTCACGGGATCATTATAAATATTTTTTTATATAAAAGAATGCTCCAAAATAATTAAAGAAAATTACAGGTTGTCTGGCTATTAAGAAACTATATAGTTCATATAATTATAATTAGTTATGAATACACTCTCGAATAAAAAATTGCAGTACAAGCCCATCGACTTTACCAACTTTAAATAATTTATTTTGCTGATGTGGATGATATTTCTGTTTAACAAGACATACAAAACCGCAAAAACCAGTCACAAGGAAAACAAGTTTTAAACACCGGAAATGCTTAGCCCTGCAAAAAATATGATGTGTAGAATACACACTACTATTACGTAGGCATTACGTGGTTTTTTATAATTTGCAATATTTAATGATATTATTAGGTTAACAGGCCGATGATAAAGAAATGAGATGTCATTTAACAATGTAAAAATACAAATTTGCTCGACAAAAATACCATCTTTCCAAGAAACTCCTCATTCATCCTATTTTTAACACGACGACGTTCCTATACCTAGTAAACTCTAGACAACGTATAAAAAACTTCATTTTTTTACTTTACTGGAGTACAAAAACATAAAGTTTAAAAATATCTACTTTTATTTTTAATTCAAACACATCATAATTCTATGAATATGAATAACGCATATAATGTACAAGTTAAAAACTATTTTTTCTGTGCGTTGTGTCATGTCCCCGTCTGAGGTTACATACGTCAATCCCTCTTTTACTATTTTTTTACTCCTATCATCATCGTCAAATCTCGTGTAGTCACACATATAGTCAAGCAAATATACATACTATTTTTTCTCTCTTCTTGGTTTCTTCACCCACACATTCACTGTATTTTGGTAATTTTGGCAAATTCTAATAAAAACTTGTACTCTGACTTGAATATGTATAATAATGTATTTGTGTGTTTAAGCTTGTTTCTTCTTGGGTGACTCGATTCTCTCTACTAAAGTAAAAAAAAATAAATATAGGACTTGAATTGCTTTGTGTTATTTTTTTTTGTATATACGGTCGTCGTCTTGTAAGTGTGTAGGTATATGGCTTATAAATGTGTCGCCTGTCGCTGACTAACTTGACTTGACTCTTGATAAACACAACATGATCGACACATGAGAATTTGATTACTTAAATCAATCCAATTTTCACATCGTGTGTAGAAAATGGGACAGTTCAAACTAATATGCTTTTAGAGTTTTACTCCATATTTTTTCTCTACCAAAGACTTTTTTCATTGAAGCAGAAGACGTACACGTTTCTATTGGAATGCACTCACTCAAACTCAACTCGTACATATTTTTTTTCTTGAATTTAGTGAAAGCTTTGGTGGTATAGTGGTGGGAAAAAAACTAAAAATATCGGCACAGCAACAGCAAAAACTTTTCTTTTAAAATGGATCACTTCTCAAATTGAATAGTTTTTTCCCCATCTCTATACGCTCGCTCACTCGCTCCCCATCTAATACACATGTCTATAGACTTTATGGAGGAAAAAATGAAACGTTGTGGAATCAAAGGGGCAAACAAATCTTTCTTCTTTTTCCGATTGTGATTCGAAAAACATGCTTTTTAGTGAATGTATCCGGTAAATCTGTTTTCCTTTTTTATTTATGCTTGCTTTTTTACGTGGTTGAATCTCAGCAACCAGTGATTGAATGGTATACAGTGTATACTACACACAGTAACAAAACATACGTAGCAATACCAAACCAACGCCCGTAAAACACGCTGGTATAAAATACAAAAAAGAAGCAGGTAAATAGGTAAAACGAAATGCTTTGGTGGAAATTAGTAACTTTTGATCGAGAATAATATTTTCAGCGCCATTCACAAAAATAATTTTTGAATGGATATATCCTATAAAAAGTAGATAGTTTCTTTATCCACTCCATTAGTGTAGTCGGAGAAATATATCAAGTAATTACGTTGATGACGGTATTAACATGGTATGGTTGATTTGATGAGGTGAGTAGTATGGTGAGGTGAAATTGATTGATGTAAAAAATTAGAACAAAAGTAACCCGTTTTTACACCAAAATGTTGATTTTTGCACATTCTTACACTATTTATCTCGAATAGTTCAAGAGAGAAACTGCACTGAAACAGAGCTATGTTTTACATTTTTTCAGATCAGAAGTCAGATGAAAACTGATGATGATATTATGGTGAATAGATAACAACACCACTTTAGTTTCTCTGTACAAAACCGCAGATTTATGGCAATACCCCAAACAGCATTACAAACTCATCATTATATCAATGAATGCTGTATGGATGCGTTTACTTTTTTTCTCCCTCAACAGACAAATAAAACGCACATTTCCAAACACACATGTCAAAAAAAGTAGAAGAAAAGGGAAGATGTTTTATGCATTCATCTATACACATATTCATATTGTACATTGTGCATACGTCCCATGTTCAGTCGAGGTGAAGGAGGAGGAAACATAACCAAGAAAAGAAGGATGAAAGTCATCAAAAATCCTTATTTCAAAAACTTTTTGACATAAAAAACTAACATCATCTCCTTTAATTCTTCATTGCAGAAAGAGAAGCACAGAAAAAGAAGCATTATCATCATCAGCATCATCACGCAAAGATCAACAACAACTGACACATAAAAACCATTTTTATAATCATATTGGCTCGCCAAAAGCACATGCTTTTTACTATTTTCTACACAGCATACTATGTTATGTATATTAGTCAAATATCAAAACAAGCCTCTTCGTACTGATCCAACCGAGATTTAAAGGCTGAATAAACCCTATTCATTTCAAATAATATATTATTTGTAGTAGTGTGGTGGTGTAATTCTTGTCTTCTTACGGAGTTTTATGGTATGACCAGCAAAAAAATGCAAAGAAAATTACCCGCAATAAGGATATTATTACTTTTACAACTACGCCACCAGAGACTAAAATGAACAAGATCTCTAAACTGAAAGCAGCAGAGATTCCTCGAGTTTTTCACTCTTATATCATGGTCCTCCTTCTCTGCTGATCATCAAGATCGTCAACAACAACATCGTTGTCGACTCTCGAATGACCCAATAAACTGACAATATTATTTGTGCATTCTCCGTTATATATAATAAATGGTTGTGGAAAAACGGGATGTGTGGTTACATATATATGGTACACTAATACTCAATCTCCACATTTTATGATGTCTCTGATATAAAACAGTAGTAGTGGACCAGATCATCTGCCAGGAAATCTGTTTACTTGTACACTTGTATTATGTTGACTGCGAACAGAATCACCGAGAAACGCTTCGCCATTTCTGCGAAACGAGAGAAATGCCTGTGGTGTGGTGACTGATCTAAACGTCGCGTCTATTTAGCACCACAGATAGTTTTTATCTTTCAACTACGTTGCTCTTGCTGCTGCTGTGATGTTGCCTTAAAAATCGTTGAGAGTTTTTGTACTATGTATATTCCGGGGGTTTTCTTTCGAATAATGTAGAAATCGATTCTTCACAAAAATTCTGATGTCGTCGTTTGAAACTACTATAAAGTCTCAAGTCCCTTCTTATCTCCCACCCCCAAATAATTAGATTTTTTAGGTTTGGATATTTTGAAACCTTATGACGAAACAAATATATGAGTTTAGATTGCTAACCGACGACACATGACATGAATAGTACAGCGCATAATTATTACATTTTGCAAATACAAGTCAGAAAAAATGCACTTTTTGGTGAGATGAATTTGCCAAGTCAAATTATCCTGATTCTTCGCAACTCACTCTTCATTGCCTTTTTCTGCTCATCATAACTATGCATGTAAACACACGCATTACAAATTTCTTATGGAATTGCTATTTGTTCTGCAGAAACTGAATTCTTGACGAGGTGCGTACGTAATAAGCCGTCGCAAAGCAAATAAGTATTATTTTTTAATTTAAATAACTCTTTTTAGATAGCTAAACAAAGTTTACTTCATTTACTCAAGGATACAAACTACAACTTTCAGCTGAATGTGCACCCCTATGCCACCAAATGTTTATTTCGACGTGGAAATCTACAACAAACCTTATTACGTTTATTTTCAGTATACCATTTCAATTTCCCATTAAATGTATTGAACTCCCGAATTAATAATATTTCTTTTAAAAAAGCCCTGAGATGAAGGCGCCAATAAATAAATATTATTTTTTTAGCAATGCAATGGATGAATAAAGATGAAAAGGAAATCGAGGACGTTTTTAACAAGATAGCACCACCTTGACAAACAGCCAATACAAATTACCTTGTGCTTGTGTGAGACCAAGAAGAGGAGCCTATAAAATACTATACGAAACAAAAAATGTCATCCCGATTTCTCATCCGAAATCCAGTGTCAGATGAGAGACTAGACGGCGACATGACATAATGCATGCGCCAGAATGAAAATATAACATATCTGCATAGCACACTAAACTTTTTCATCATTAAAAACAATACCAAGAAAAGGACAAGGCAAGAAATTAAAATGAAACAACGTGTCTACCAACTAATGAACTCATTCATCCTCAGCACCCCCACATCATAATGATCTTCTCTACGTCATCATTATCATCATCATGATCACTTTCCACACGTCATCTTCATCTTGTACGTTTCGACAAAAAGAAAACATATTTTCTAATTTAAAAAATAAATCTAATAATAATAATCCCCTTTGCCATTTCTCCTTTTTGTCTCAACTTTTATTCTCGTAAGAATGGTAAGTAATCATAATTACTCTACTTTTTTCTAGATATTTTCAAATGGTGAAAAAAAACTTGGAGAAAATCGTGACAGCTGACGAAGAAAATGAGGATGACGATCATTGAAGGAATGAATAGGATATGAAAGTACATTTAGCAAATCTTTCTGCTGACATGAGGTAGCATATGATGCTGATGATTCTCTTTTCTACGCCGATATACAAAAGCAGCGGAAACAAAATAAAAAGATGGATGAATAAGCCCTCATCATTATCTTCTCTTCCACATCATCAGATAGTCAAGCAGAAGAAGATAAGAAAATGGAGGAAACTTGAACTCTTTTGCAAAATCTCGCCATATGGATGACTACGACTAGAAAAGAAAATGGATAGCGTTGAGAGGAGCATCTAGCCTGCTTGCTGCCTCTTTTAGGCATTCTGACTATCTGACTCTGTCTATCGCTATTCTTCTCTTTTTTTCTGCTCATTTCCTTCATCCAAACTGCTACTGCTCCTCTCTTTTTTTACTTACACTTCCTTTTCCTCTCTTCTCTTTCCACACAAACAACAGGCCAAAATGTCAAGTAAACTTTTCTATCCTCAATGTTGAAAAGGCTCGTCACACACAAAGCAGTATAGTACTCAATCCACATCATCATCATCATCATCTTCACACAGTCCGCAAACAAAAAAGAAAATTGAGCTGAGCAGAGCAGTTGTTGTAGAATAGAAGCTGCCGTTGAGAGCTCTTGTTCCTTCCACTAACTAACCAAGCACTCTTTTTTTGTAATACAACAAGGAGCACAAATAAATCTCATAAGACGCTTTTTCCTTCTCCCTCTGGATTTATTATTCAAGAAAACATAGAGATGAAATAATAATTTTTCATGATGATGAACAAACTCGCTTAGGCACACAATATGCGTACATGGCACTCATTATTCATCCATTGTGTTTGCCTATATATATTAGTATGTAAGGTAGGTACATATATATCTGACATTTTCTTCTTTGAAATTGAATATCTCGTTTTTTATATTATTTGTTTAAATAAAATTTGCTTTCTTTGGCATCAAGTTTTTTTTCTCTTGAGAAAGAGGCAGGCGCACAAAAAAAATGTTTTTATATAAGTTTGACTACTAAAAAATAATCCTCTCAGTAAATCTGATACGTTTTATCCACAAAGAAGAAAAGCTTGCTGCCAAATTTAATAAATTCAGTAATATTTTTTTTTGAAATATTCATTCATTTCAATTGAAATACTTTTTTATCATGATGATCCATCTGCTCACGTAATACTATACTGACGTCCGTTCATAAAATAATATTATTATTATTATTATATGTGTAGTTATACGTTTTACACACGTACACATAATATACGTGTGTGGAGGGAGACCTCCTACAATAATATTTTTTGTCTCATGAAAGTTATTATAGACCAACTCCTACATTTTAATGAATCCGTCACAAAAAGAATCTCACTGTCTATCTATGCTACCACCCACACCTATTTATTTTTTATTATGTATTATAGCATATCCTTCAAGAACATCTCTAAATCTTCAGTTTTAATTCATTAAAATAACTCTGGAATACAGAAAATAATCCCTTATACTTGCAATATGTTGAAAGTAAATTGGTAGCAAGTTGTAATGACTTACATCATTCCAGTAAATCGAATGGGGTTTTATATTTTTTTTATATTTTCAAAAAACACAAACTGACAAAATTTGTTCACTCAAAAAATATTGACGCAAGAATTGATGCATAAAATGTCGCAAAAGAATATTTCACTATTGACAGTAATAAATTTAAATGAGGCTTCGTCCTATTCAATTTCAAATGACGATGCAATATATTGGGTAATTGTAAACCCATTTCAAAACCGAGCTTTTTTAGTACATTTTTTCAGAATAAAATAAATATGAAATACAAGCTTTTTTATTCATTAAATACCTGGAAATGGCAATGAATATAACATCTCTTGCGTGGAACTCTGCTTGGGTAAGAGAGAGAGAGCTTAATTATCCATTGTGTTTTTCTCTCTCGCTCTCAGGCAGTCTGGAGTTGAGTTCAAAATGTTAGGGCCGGCGAATGAATACCAAAGTATGTATATTCCCACTCTTGTTTATTCTCACATTTCACAGGAAACCACCAACAATACTAGCAATTTGCTGAGTAAATTTAGAAACGTTTTCACTCGAAAATTTATCCTTAAAATAAAATGCTTGAATGTTCAAAGTATACCTATTTATCTAGTACACGTTCAAGTGAGTATTTTGCATTCAAGCCCACATTTTAAATCTGTCATGTATGCATGTATACTCTCTATTTTTTCCTTCTAAATGCACACGAGATACAGATCCATCCATTCAATTTATTTTTGTCACGTTTTAAAACTGTGATTGAAAACAAATGGCTGCGAGTTTTTGT
>JAITYZ010001674.1:0-11315 GCA_027744595.1 Paronellides praefectus | reverse complement strand
TAAAAATTGAAAATAGATGCTAAGCCCCATGTAAAAAATCATAACAGATTTGTTACGTGCTAAGCCCCATGTTAAATTTGTTCTCCTACGCTAAGCCCCATGTTAAATTTGTTCTCCTATGCTAAGCCCCATGTTAAATTTGTTCTCCTATGCTAAGCCCCATGTTAAATTTGTTCTCGTATGCTAAGCCCCATCTAAAATCTGTTGTCGTATGCTAAGCCCCATCAAAAATTTGTTCTCGCATACTAAGCTCAATATAAAATTTGTTCTCGTATGCTAAGTCCCGTGTAAAATTGGAAACTGATTTGCGTCATGTTAGTATTTAAGCCTAAGCCCCATGTTAAAATTTCTTTTGCCCACCAGAAAATTTTTAATTTAAATTTAAAGCACCCACCCGAAAAGTTTAAAGCAAAGCTTCCAACCTGTGCGTTTTTACGCAAATGTCATACTAATTCCGTTATTTAGTATTTAATTCTTTAATCACCAAAGCTGGGGTTTCATTTTCACAGATTCAGGGAATTACCACAAAATCCCAGCTTTAGGATGATTTTGTAAAATAAAATAATAACTAAAACTAAAGTAATTGTAGCTAATAAACACAAAAAGTATTGAAAATGACCTTATAAATAGAAATTTTATAATGAAAAGTTAGTGTTTAACATACGCTTGTGTTCATAAAGTTAAGATTTTCATCATTTTTTGTCAAATTGGTTTGTTCCTTTGAACGAAGCGAGCAGGAGCAGGCACTAAAGCTCGAGCAGCTCGTATTTTTGAGTAATTGTTACATCCCTTACCTCAATACACAGAAATTGTGATGGTAGTAAAATGCATGCTATGATAAACCGCTTGTATTTGATATATAATTGGTTCCGTGATATCTCGCGAACACTTGTCACCGATGCAAACCTGATGTAAAAGAAATTGATACTTAGATCCATTTAAAATGTGTTTTTAAAACCAAGCCCATTACTATTCCCTACGTAAAATGTATACCCCATGCTAAGGCCTATGTTAAATGAATATCCCATGTTCATCCATTTTCTGAATTCATTGCATATCCCATGATAAGGGCTATGTAAAATGAATAGCCAATGCTAAAAACCATATAAAATGATCCTTTTAAATGAATATGTGTAGTGGTAGTGAATGAGTAGGTTTTAGTACGTTTTGTTTGAAACTTTGATTGTGTGCGTGATGGGAAAGTTTACACTCACCGCTCTGCGGCTCTAGTTATTATTATTATTATTATTATTTGGATTATATGATCTTGATCATGAATCTACTCGGCCTTCAAACTATACTCTCCTCTACACACTTTATATTTTTCCATGGTTTATGTAGTCTACATATTAAACTATATATTATATAGGTGTATTATATTTCTGCATGTGTTTATGTATTGTCCAGAATTATTGTCCTCGTGAGAGGTCTACACTTGCTCTCTTGACTGCTCACTTGTTTTCTTTTTTTCCCCATTAACTCCAAGTCACTAACTTACTCTCTTTCTCCCAACACTCCCCAACACTCCCCAACACTCCACATCTCCCGTAGCTATTCCTACTCTCCAAACCAACCATACTGTTTCTCTTTTTTATATAAAAATAATGTTTGGTTGTAATGTAGTTTGTTAAGAAGCTGTAGGCAATAATGTTGGCACATCTCTTTCTCTCTCCGTCTCCCTCTCTATGGTCGCTTAGTAGTATTCGCAATCATGCTCAGCATCCTGATATCATTTCCATGAAGATTATCAAACTTTGTTGCAAATGCGATAAACTTAATTTTACGAGAAGTGTAAACGTTGCGAGAGTTGGAGTTGGTAGCATCAGGACGATCATCATCATGCTTTACCATCACCATCGTTTATTCCAATTTGGTGGAGAAATGAAAATTGTGTAAATAACCCAGTTTCATTTGATATACCACCACACAGCCGCATGGATAATTTCCCTGGCTCGTTCACCAACAATTTACCGCACCCCTGTGGCTCCTCACGAGTGGTGGTGCACAAGACTCTTGTACACACCATAACAACAACACAAGAAGTTGGTCTTGTTCATGCTAAAATGTGTGTGTGTGTGTGTGTTTGTCTAGAGAGATGATATCGATATTATCATGTAAAATTGTGTGATGATGATGACTATGAGGATGTGGCGCTATTCTACTCATCTTCCCTCAGTTGGTAAAATGTGTGTGTGTGTGTGTGTTTGTCTAGAGAGATGATATCGATATTATCATGTAAAATTGTGTGATGATGATGACTATGAGGATGTGGCGCTATTCTACTCATCTTCCCTCAAATATTATGGAGATTCATAACGTAAAAAAATCCTCCTCCATACGAGATTTACAAAAGGCTCTCTGTTTCCAGAGAGAGAGAAAGGTTTTTTTAGGGAAAAAAGGAAGGAGAGCATATCTACAAGTTTGAGGATTCATGGATATAATGGAGGGGGAGATGAAGCGAAGAGAGAAATGGGAATTGAGAAAAAGGATATTTTTCGCTAAACCACAACACCTGAATTTAGAAGGCGCCTATCAGAGTAAATAGGCTGAGGGTGATGATGATACAAGTTGTGAGATACCGTCATCATGATAGTCGACCAAATGTACAAATTGACACAACAAGATGTGTACTATGCTGGTAATTGGGAGAATGTGGCCATAAAGAGATAATCGAGTGGATTGGGTTTGTATAGCATGTATTTGTGTAGCATATTATTATTTAGTTGTGCGTAAGTAACAAGTAGAAAGAGAGATAAAAGTTGTTCAAGTCTATTTCCGCCGAAAGAATATCAACAAAGAGAGAGTAAACAAGGCAGAGATGGAAATGAATTGATGTGAGGAAGCGGATGAGAGGAGAGATTGCAAATATTCCGATAAAACTTGCTACTCTTTTTCTTTCTAACAAACGCCCACATCATTTTATGCACACGTAAGCATTACGTATATATCTTTTATGCAACTCTATCAAAAAAGGAAAATTTATTGTAATTTTGGCATCATTTGAAAAGGACAAAATATAAAAATCGGAGCGACAAAAAAATCTAAATATCCACGCGGCTCACATCAAATAACTTTGAATACCATATTATTATTGTTGTTGTTTTGCTTACATTTACTTGTAGTATTTCCGTGATTTGTACATGATCATCTCATAACAAGGAGATTGGGTAACAGTAAAGCACAAATTATAAATTCAACCCTAAATGAAATTAAGATGAAAATAGTTAATAATGATAATAAATAGCCCATAAACACAAACATAAATATTTTTACCAAAAAAAAACTATGCTGACTTAATAGTGTATAGCACCTTACTATTATTATCAGCTACCGCTCTTTTGTCTTTTTTCCCTCTTGTTTAAAAAAGAATCTCTCTCAATTATTATGTATGTATCTCTCTATACCTATTACACATTATCCACTTTATTACCCTCAAACTACCTTTCAAACTGAAAACTTTTTTCTTGTTGAAATTCTTCAAAGCGCACTTCACACAAGTTAAAAAGTTAAGTGGAAGGTGTGAGATAATGAAAAGGGATTTTTTTTCGCACTTTCTTTCCATTTAGAACGACGACACGCAAAATATTAGATACTCTATCATTTACTCATTATTGTTAACTAATCATATTTTACATTGCATTTTAGTAAAAAAACACCTCAACTGCATTTAATAATGTGCTTAAGTGAAGGGTGGCTTAGCGACAGCTGTGGCGGCGGCGGCGCCACTATTACAACAAGTGGTGGTAGGACTGGTGGTGGAAGGATGGTAGGTGGTCGGTCACACATTCATAAAATTGTCACCATTACGTTATCCCGAGGATATATAACTCATCTCATACATATTTATAATATAATATTTCGTAATCCACTTTCTAAAAAGAAGAAGATGAAGAGGAACTCATAAAAAAGGGATTCTTAATTGATACGTCATTAACGGACCCATTTTTTACGGTTCTCTTAAAAGGAAAAAAAAAATATTGTGTCCAAAATTAGAGATGATTTGCAAATTACTTATTTTACTCTGGCTAGCTATCCATCCATTTTTTTGCGAGTCTGTCACTCACAAACACAATATTCACAATTAAGCTATGCGACATCAATAATATTATATATTTTTTATGCATCGTGTCATTCAAAAGTTGGTTCATTTCATTTTTAAGTATGGCTTTAAAAAATAAATAAAATAAGTAAGTATACTGTACTGAAACACAACAACGAGGGATAGGGGAAAAAATTTATGATGATGAGTTCATTAAATTTAAAAAAAAAATATTATTATTATTTATTAAGATTGGATTATATTGAAGTGTAGTGGTAAAAACCATTTATGAATTTACATAATTATCCGAATTAAATGTATAAGCCCACGTGTTATTGATATGTTCACTCTGTCATTCATTCATTGACTTGGTGATGATGTATTGGAAATGTACGGCTCGTTAAGCACAAGTTTGCATAAAAACAAATCATCCTTTTGCAGTTTGTCACATGGCTTACAAGTGCATTTTTTTTGTTATAGGTGCATTGAGAATAGATACTACTCTCTGCAATACACTGTCTATTTTGGTTGGGAAATTGTTACGACATTTTTGCTAGTGTTGTTTGGAGTGTGGGAGTAGTAGAATGGCCATAAAAAATGCAAATATATTATGCACTCCGTTGAGAAACGCTAATTATTATTTTCACCTGTCCAAAATATTCTTGCTAATTCAGCAAAATCTCTTTTTAATTAGTCAAGTGAGTGTCCCTCACCTAAAAAAGCCATAATACTAATTGAATAAATTATTGAATGTGAAAATGCGAATGAGGTGTGTATTTTGAATGGAAAGGAGTGTGATGCAAAGGGTGCTAGATTCTAATTTAAATGCAATTTCTTTTAAAACAGTGAGCAGCATAAAGATGGATATTATTAATTAATAAATAGAAGAAGAGATGAGATGAACCGTAACAATTTTGTGGGGAACACCTTCACAAAATTTAATTAAAGGTAGAATGAATGGACAAGTGGGGATTTTTTGCAATGGATTCTCATTTTGTATTCACAAACGGGATTACACAAATATTTATTATTAGTAGTGAGGTGATACCATCCGAAGGTTGAGTGTGATAATAACGCTAACATAATAAAAAATAATGCAATTTTATTTAAACAGTTAAATTGCTTTTGTTTTAATAAACTATAAAAAAACATTTTTTGATTATCAACTTTTATTCATTTAAGAACCACTTGCATTCATCCCGCTACTTTTTTAATTCTTGTCATTTCTGATAATTTTACTAATTAAATCTGAATGCAGAGATGTGAATGTACTCTCAAGTGTTTCAATATCAAAATGTGTAATTATTTATAAAAAAAGGTGGTGGTGTATGTGTTTTTGTGTGCGTGCCAAATTTGCTTCGTCATCATCAAACCTATTATTGCCCTATTTTTTATACTTTAGAGTTTCATACCTTTGTAAAATTATACCTTTTTTGAATGTTTCACTTTAGCTACATTATAATTGTCCACCTGTCTCCTCTCTCAACAAAGAAAAAATGTCCATGAGAGAATCTTTTCAATTAAATTTTATTGCAAATACAAAAAAATCTCTTTTGCACAACAGCTCAACTGACAAACAAAAGTGTTTTTTGTTGTTGTTGTTGACGGGTTTCAAAGGATGAGAGAGACGTTTCATCTCTTTTTATTTCTCTCATTTCACAAATTGTCAGCGTAGCAGTCCCCCTCTTCCCACATTTAATTTCCTTGAAAATGCGTAGCTAGCAGAGAGGATATCATCAAGTTCAATTGCATATCATCAGCAGCATCATCTCACATGGATACACACAGGCTTTAACCAAGATACCACGTCAGATGGAAGGAGAAGAGAAGAAATGATGCTGTTTGCTTTGTTGGTTTTGTCGGCTGTCGTATCAACCTGAGACTGAGACTGAGACTACCAACCAACCATAAAAGTGATAAAAAACACAAGCTCTCTCGGAATTCCAATGTTTTGTTGGTTAGGATACCAATACCACCAACCCGATATCTCGGAATAAAAAATCAGAGATTTTTTTTATTCACAACAAAATTCCATATGATAGAATATTTTCCAGTCTAGACAAAATAGTAAATAATTTTATATGCATGCTTACTTAACATACAGCAAAAATAAAAAAGAGCCTTGAAAATTATACAGGTAGGTATATCAGGTATGTAGCTATATGTATTTACTCATTTCCTTTCAAAACAATCATTTTAAATAAATAAAAAAGTAAGAAGCAAAAATAAACAAAACTAAAAATAACAAATACGCAAAAAATAAACAAAAAATAGACGAACCATTTTAGAAACTTTTATTTTTCCAATCTGCTGACAATGTGAAGAGGAGTTTGTTTCTTTTTGAGTCACCATCCGGTTTCGTTTTGTTTGTTTTGTAAGCAGTAGCGACAGATACAAAAAAAAAGGAATATCTGTCTTCACTTGTCCTTCCTTCCTTCCAGACACCGTCCAAAACTTTTTTCTTCTTTCCTTTTGCAAAAATACAACGCGTAGTAGTGGAAGAGCAGCAGGGGGATTGAATTTTGCCAGTCGAAGAAGAAGAAAAAATATATACTGCAGAGTTTTAGGTTTCAAAGTCAGAGACGACTTTTCGTTCAAAAATACAACGCGTAGTAGTGGAAGAGCAGCAGGGGGATTGAATTTTGCCAGTCGAAGAAGAAGAAAAAATATATACTGCAGAGTTTTAGGTTTCAAAGTCAGAGACGACTTTTCTTTCTTGTTACTTTGTTGTCAAATGCTTTGCATGACATCAAAAAATGCTGATTTTTTATTCACAGTTCAGAATACAAAGTATACTCAAAGTTACTCTTTTTTTTATAAAGATACAACTAAATCGTCATCATTCCTTCAAAGCGACAGATTGATGAAACGCACGTCAAATGTATCTATACAGGTGAGTACATCCAGTGCATTCAAATGATAAACAGATACGCACATCTCCACTACTTATTATCCCAAGTTTATCCTATTCATCGAAAAATCATTTATTTTACGAATGATTTTGAACAAGGAAACAACTTTGTTGATTTGCAAAAAAATAGAGTCACGTTCACCCAGACACAACGAAGAAAAAGATATACATAGTTCCCTTTACAGCAAAAAAATATATTATGCAACGGGGGATTTTGAAACACATACTTTAGTAATCCGGAGACTGAGAATTGTATGAGCATTCAGCATAAGCTGACATGAGAGCGGAGGAAAGGAGAGGGGATTAGCATCTCTGCTCCACAAAAAAAGGCAGTCGCACTGAGACAGAGGCTGAGAGACAAAAGGCACCTTGGAGGTTTGAGCGTAAAAGCGTCAATGGAAGCTGACTTTCTTTTATAACAAATTGTAGATGACTGACCCAGTTTCTCGGAAGCTTCCATATATAATCAACATTCAAAAAACAACGGAGCAGAGTGCAATGCGGAGAGAGAGAGAGAGAATAAGATGGACAGAGACTCACTTTAACAACAAGTTTTTCTTCAAGAAAAAAAAGGGAAAGAGGAGAAGGATTGTTCAATTCTGATTGTGAGTCCATGTAATATTTTTTTTGTCAGTGTTACTATTGTTGTGTAAGCTTTGTGTGTTGCGTTACAACAGCGCCAAGTATAACGCTAATGCACTTTTCATGCATTCTCATCATCATCCTCCTCCTCCTCCTATATTGCATCTTGTCTGTAAAGCAGTCCATATTATTATCATCATCATCATCAACATGATATGATGGCAAGTTGTTATCATCTTGGTTATATTATATATTGGGCATTAAGGTCTCACGCTGTTGCTGGTGGAAGGATTTCCTTGTGTGTACCACCACCACCACCACCACCATTACCACACACGCATCTCCCACCAAAAATAAGCCCCAGAAGCTCTGCAGCAGCAGCAGCAGCAGTGCACGGCAACAACGTGCTTCTCCTCACCATCCACAAAATGCGTCCGCACATAAAAAAATGTGATCATCATCAGAGTTTGTCTTTTTCATCCATCTTCCCTTTACCTTCTCCTTAAAAAAAGAAGAATTTAGAAGATCCTCAAACTGTCTTTCGTGGCAAGTAATATGGCAAGATTCCTTAGTGCAGGAGTACATCTGTGGTAACCCTGTTCCTCATCCGTCCATCCAGCTATTCTTACGGTAACAAAAAAAAATTCAAACTTGTGGGCATATCTATTTTTCCGTCGCTGCTGCGGTCGACATTAAAAAAATACACGCATAGGTACTTTTTTGTGTGTTCCTTGCTGACCAGAGAGACGCAGATCGGTATCCCTTTCCCTTTTTACCAAATGAATGTATACTGCAATGCATTAACATCCGTATATGCCATATTTTATATTTAAAGTTCAAGTCTATTGATGTAACATGTTTAAATCTTTTTAAAAGAAGAAGAAGAAAAGGTAGCCCAGAGGAGGAGAGGAGGATGACGCTTCTTTGTTGCATTCTCTTTTCCTTCGCGTCATACACGCTGCTGCTGCAATAAATGCGTTTGTGTTGAGCAGAGTAACCTATATACTAGCTACATAGCTACAAACATGACCATGTTTTAACCAAATCACCTTCTTGCTTTTGTGCTGCTGCTGCTGCTGGTGTGCTTCTTGACGACGACGACCAAGATGCACTCAGTCTACCACACTCATTCAAGACTGGATTTGGTGGGTGAAGGAGGATGGAATTCTTTTTCTCATGCAAACAAGTGCGCATTATTATTATTATTATTTTCTTGTCTCTACACAGCAGCAGTTGAAGGAAGAGAGTTGTTAATATGTTGATTCAAGTCAAGTCACCATCACCACGACGACGACGACGACCACTTGAACATAATTTGAAATGAAGAACGCTGGTGAGTTCATAATCACTTTGAAGATGAATGCACACACAGGGAAATGATTCAGTGGTGGTGGTAGCAGTGCTAATGGTAATGGAGATGTATTTTAAAAGTCTTTTGGGTTTATCATGAGCTCAGGTCTCAGGTATGCCATGCATGCGAATGAATAATGCTCAAGTCCACCCAAACGTTTCAACTGAAAAGAAAGTATATGTGTAAAAATAGGCTTTGTCTCATTCATTATTATTATCGCCAACTTGCAACCTTTTGGGTGCAGAGCAGAGAGCTTACATATTTATATTTATGAGCCTGTCTGTTGTTTGTCCGTCCAACTCGACATCTCCGAACCGGGATACTACTGCCCTAAAATTGGAAAGTAAACAGGATAAAATTTCTTGCCAAAAAAATGGACATGCAGCTCCTCACATTCATCAAATTCTTATTTTCAACTTGAATTCATTTAACTTTAACAACATTGAAAACCAGCCACTCCTTTTTGTTTAATAACGCTACTTGCTTGCAGCGTTTAGAATACCAGTTTATTATTAATATTTGACACCATGTCTGATTCATCAGATGAATAGTTTTATTTAGTAACTCTGAACATCATCAGCTCAACATAATACGCGTTTTCTTTTTATCAATTATGTACGTAGCATAGCACTCTTGTGCGCACACTTATTTTCTAAATTATGATTAACAAAGTTGGTTAAAAAGTAATAATCTTGAAGCAAAGAAAGCTTTTGGCTGACTTTTTAAAAAATCTCATAACTCCTCACAAAATGCATTAAAGCATGTCTCATAAAAAAAATCAGTTACACTTTTTCGTAGACTGGGTGATATATTGATTTTTATGATAATTTTCAATTGTGAGATGAGAAAGGAAAGAAAAGGGCTTTGGCGAATTGTAAACTCATAAAAAAATAGATAGGTGTAGACATGATGCGTGTGTGTTATATAGCAGCACAGCCTCTTGTTTTTTTATACCTCACTCTTAACTTTTAATTATGTCGTGGTAGACATTATGAAAACCGGGTTGGGTCTTGGGACGCTGTTGCTGATGATGATGATGTGATGATGCACTTATTTTATTTGGATGTTGTCGGCTTTTCATCTTGTCATCAACGCTATCTCCTTCCCCAACAACAGCATTCCTTTTTTTGCTTTATTGCTTGTTGTTGTGGATGGGCTGGCGGTGCTCTTCGGTGTGTAGCCAGCCATTGTTTCATTCGGAATTTCCTTTCTAAATTTATGTACATTGAGCAGAGGACATGCGTAGTGGATTATACTTCCGTAAATTATTTATAATCCTAACCCTTTAAACGAAGTAACGGAGCAGCAAATAAATGAAATGGGAATTAACTGCAATTTGGTTTGTCGAAAAAAACAAACAAATACTTCTGCATCAAGTTTACTATCCACCAACTCTCCAACGTCTTTAGTTGAAAATGCTAAATTTATAACTAAGTTGGTTTCACTCTGATTTATTATTGTCCTTTTTAGAGATGATTTTTTTACAGCCGGACTTACGTATGGACCGGAAGATTTGATAAAGTATGAACGCTTCGCATTTTTTTTTGCAGCTTCATAAAGAGTTGTCAGTATACTTGGATTATAATCATATATAATCCTTTTTTACGTAGCAGGTACATAAGGTAGGCGGTATACGGAGAATTAAGAATAGCAATTATGTACGCCGAAAAATAGGATGATAGTAGTGCCGTTGGTTTCATGCCNTAAGAATAGCAATTATGTACGCCGAAAAATAGGATGATAGTAGTGCCGTTGGTTTCATGCCTCCATTCTCTGCTCCTCTTAATTGAGTGCTCATGCGAGGATTATTTTTATTATAGCAAAAGAAAGAGAAAATTATTCCACTCGACTAAAGAGTATATAACATGCACTTATATCATCACTCTTTTCCAAAAATACCCTATCTGCCAAAATACACTCAAATGCACAATCAAGTATTTTGGGCTTGTCCTTGAATTTCCTGCCCCGTTTGCTTCCAGGCAGGTAAAAAATTTTTTGCAGCATTTCTATTTTTTTTATAGAGTGAGCAGGATATATAGTCAATGGAATATATACATGGCTGGTTTATACAGGTAATAATATTTAAAAGTTTTATTATCGTACTATTTTACAAGTAGAGATAAAACAACGGGATTATTGCGATTAATCGAAATACTTTGTTCTAAAATGTTTCCTAAAAAAGACATACTTATACAGCAGGCTATGCTTTATATGCATTATAGACTACATATAATAATAATGGGGGATATAAGGATAAAGTAGGAAATGATGTGCATGACATTAGGCTCCTGCTTCCTCACTCTCTGACACGTCGTCCTCGACAAGCTCCTCGAGATCAATTTTGCCCACCTCTTCCTCGATGACTCTGAGGAGTCTGTACTCTGCAGCGTCAGTGATTTTCTGGCGAAAGGTATCCGGCACGACGTTCATAA
>JAITYZ010001673.1:0-16241 GCA_027744595.1 Paronellides praefectus | reverse complement strand
ATTTAAATCAAAACATGCTCTTCTTCTCCATTGCTACTACTTCTGCTGTTAGCAAGTCCCCTTTTTACATCCAAATTGGAATGCACATTTTTTCGGATTGGATTACTATTTAGCAGCAGCAGCAGCAATGGAATTGAAGCTAAAAATGGAGAAATGAGAATACTTTTCAAAAATTAAACACTCTTTTTCATTCAATTTCACATTTTATTAAATTTACGACAGCGGTCTAGGTCAGTGAGCAAACTTACAATTTTTGTTGGTTCAAATTAAAATGAAAAATCTAATTTACGTATACAGCTCGTACGATGCAAGCAAAGCCAATGTTGTTTTTTTTGGTTCCGAGCAAGATCAAAAGATTACCTGGATAAAGATAATGATCAGCATGATATGACGGCCATGATGTAACACAATTTTTGTGCCTTAAACTATACCGTGTCATGTTGTAGTAGTAATCTTATACACGTTTTCTGTGTTGTACTTTTGGCTTTTCATTATACTAAAAGTTGTAAAGTTGTATAGCACTTGTACACATTATTTTGTGTACTTTGAAATTATAACAATCCTTGTGGTCCTATCTGTTGTGATGTTATGTGGTGATATACCCAGCAGACTAGAGAGAGTTGCTGACCCTTTTACAAGCAACGGTGAGTTTTCCATCAAGACGAAGACGAAGAGTTCACAGAGAATCTTTTTAAAAATCATTTTCTCTTCTTCTTCTTCCCTTTTTCTTGTGTGTGACCTTAACTTTTTCTTTGTGGCAAGTTATATATGTGCCCTTTGAGAGTAAGCTTGCTATAGTGAAGTAGTATAGTTTAGTAATGCACACATTGGAAACACCAAGTTTATTTCCTACATGACTTATATGAGATGGCCAACAACAAAAAAATATATCGTCCCGTCCTCAAATATTTTGTTTCGTTAGCTTTCTTGCGTACCCTTTCCATGCACTTAAAAGGTAGCAAGGTATGGATATATGAATGTAAGTCTTTCCCTCTATATTTATATTATACACCAGAAACCTATTATTTGTATAGAAGAGTGTGATTATAACCATATAATATTATGCGTGTACAATCCTTTGTACTTGCTCCTTCCAAGGAAATAATAATAATAATAACCTCACTGACTTCATTCCATCACACCAACCAACCTTGTCTTGTTCCCTTTTGGATATTTTTTTTGGGGTACGGCTGGATTGGATTGTTATTCTTTTCTCTCCTGAAATTGAGTTACGAGCATCCCTTTGAAATAGCAATTTTTGGCTTTAAATCTAACTTCTTATTCTTCATTATTACTACTACACTCTATCTATATACATGACTTGTAGTAATAGGTTTGTTGAGGGGTAGTTTTTTTGGGGGATGGAGCAGGAAGAAAGGTATTAAGAATAATAAGATGGTGTGTGTGTGTGTGCTGGTTGCTTTTTCTTACCCTGTTGTAACAGCAGCACAACAATACCTAAAAACGTCGACAAAAGTGCCTTTTTGAAAGGTTTTGCTGCTATATATTATCAAGTCCTACCTACTATACGGATACACAAATTTATAATAAATATATATATATATGAAGCATGAAAAATACAATGTTGTTGTAATAATAAGCACTTTTTTGGCTCGTAGTGCTTTTTATACAGTGGTGGTGGTGAGTGAGAGGAATAAAATAGTTGGAGTTAACGAGATGAGCACTGAGCACCCATATTCCTGGGGTTTCCTCCTTTGCTCACCTTCTTACGATCTACTCCTGCTGCTAATACTTCACTGTTGCCTTTTGTCATGAGCTCCTTTTCTTATTCAAATCAAATCAGCTTCTTCTCATTCTCTCATCTTGGCCATGCCACGATGATGATTATGATGATGACTCTTTATTCCTGTTGGTAACAATGGTCTTATTATTAACTTGGTATACATGTACATAAATATATATACCTACATCTTATAAAGGTGTCTATGCACAAGATGTGCTTATATTTTACTACAATCTCTTGTGCCGAAACATACTCACAGCAGACAATGGAGTAATGAGGCATTTCATATATATATGTTGAGTTGAGCAAGGTAACCTTAACCTGCAAACCAATACACATGATGTACATACAAAGTTGTACCTCTCTTATCTCTTTATATCCTTTGTACTTTTTTTTTACTTTAGACTTTTTTCTTGGTTTTGACAAGGAATAATCATGCATACGGGGAAACTGCAAACTTAAAACCTTTATCATGACCGTTCTGTCTAAAAAACGATTGCTTGAAAGTTGAAAGATTTTTTTTGAAATGTCGCGATCAATACCTGACTAATTATTATAAACATAAGATATTATGGTAAAACAAGCAAAATGTGCAATCAAAATAGTCTGTTGAAAATGCAATAGCAATATGCAATGTTAGTTGATAAACCGGAATTATAAGTTTGTGTTTTGTTGCGTCATTGAAGAAGAGTGTCTAGTCAGTTTTTATGTATCATCATTTTGAGAAGAAGAAGGAGAGAGGGCATCATCATCATTAACAAAGCTATTGACTTAACAAATGATTTCATTGAGGGTATGTATATTATTATTATTATTATTATTGCCTATGCCTTTTTGTTTCCCACATGCCAGATGACAGTGTCAAATTTACGAGCTTTTAAGCTAATCAAAGTTTATCTATTAACATTTTTGGTCATCACAGTGGGTTTTATCTTTTTTTCCACAAGCATTATATTATTATACAAGAACAAGTGTGAGGGACCAGAGAGAGGAGCACATCCACAACAAAGTCATTCATAGCACAAGTCTCGTATATAAAATCCGATATAACATGTCTTGTCGTACTTACTTACATAATTGTGTATAATAAGCCATATGTCTATATGCTCTCTGCCTGCATGCTCAACAACACCTTTGAATTTTATATAGGTATATATTATGCAGAGGCGAAGGATTGTCAACTGAAATCTTAAAAGCCACAATTTTTGTGTATGGCCAGTTGAGAGGAGAAAAGAGAGGAGATGAGCGGAGTGAATAAGTCTTGATTTTTCTGAGGAACACAAAAAAAAANGAATAAGTCTTGATTTTTCTGAGGAACACAAAAAAAAAGTTGTTTATTACGGAACGGGACAAGTATGTAAATCTACAATCCGACCGAGCTCATCTTTTTTCCATTACAGCATGGTGTTCTCACATTAACATCAAAAGACGACCACATCAGCTTATAGAATAGATATACATAACATGTAGCTATGCAATACCAAAAACATGACTGTCTTGTGAGAGAGGAGTAAGAGCAGAGAGGACAGAAGAGTAAAGAAAATAATTTGTTAAAATGAGTACCTTACGTGATTTGGCAGTCAGAGTGAAGATTTTTATTCAAGAAATCAAGCAGAAATGCTCCTGTTGTAATAAACTTGCTGAGTTAATAGGATTACTGGCCATAATATGATGTCGAACATTGATAGAAGGAACGTGTGCATGACGTTCTTCTTCGGACAAGTATCAACAGCAGATAGATATTATGTATGAGGACAGGATACTTGTGAAGAAAAAAGCTCTTTGTGTGTGTGTAATATGTACATAATGTATATATATAAGATGTAGTTCCAAAGTAAATGTATGAAAAACCAGAATTATATATCTTACAAGTAATGTGCCTTGTTCATTACATATTATCAGGTGATAGGGATTATAATACATTATTATGATGAGTTGACTGGATTTTGCTAAAAGGAATAAAAATGGTGGTGGTAGGTAAAAAAAGGAAAATAAAATGCTACATTTTTTTCTTATCAAAACTTCAAACAATAAATTCAAGTTGGTTGATGTCTGAATGTAAAAAGTGCAGAAATTAAGCTAATGTAATATTATTATTGTTATTATTATATCTACCACCTACCTAATTTGCTCGAAGGATAAAAAAACCAAAAAGAAACAAGTAGACGACATCATCAATTTAAAAGCATGTGTATGTACATAAACTCATACATCCATTCGGAATGATAATGTTTTCAAACCACCACACACACAAAGCCAGAGAGAGAGAGGGAGAAAACTACCTGTTTTTTGCCATTTTTATATACACTTAAATATATATCTCTCTTCTCCTTCGTCAACACAGTCATTGAATCATTGTCAACATATTGCTTTGTGTTAAAAAGTCAGCATTGTTGTCGTTGTCATTTTGGTGGGCCATTTATTGTTCAGAGAGGGAAGAGAAAAAATGGGGAGATTAAAGTGTTGCAAACTTTCAAGAAATGAGAAGTATATTGCAAATTAGAATAATGTACTGCACACTTAACCCGAACCAACAACAACTTTTTATTTTATTATTTTTTTCGAGGGAATTTATGGAAGGGGTAGTTTTTGTTTCCCTTACAAAATAGTCAATCTTTTTTTTCTTCTTTAGCTTCCTTGATAACATGTTTTTAGCTTGTAGTTTGGTGATACCTAGAACGTCGCAACAGCAATAAAAAACACTTTTTTATTCGCTAATATGTATATACCATGTACAGCGGGAAAAAATAATAATAAACCATAAAACACCACCACCACCAACATTACTATTACCACCTTAAAAAAAACTATCCTCTCTTTTATGTCAATTTAAAGCAATTCAAAGAGAGTATTATCTTTAGCAAAGTGACAGACGTATAAAATGTCTTTAAAAATGCTCCAACAAGACATAATATTGGAGAAAAAAAGAAGAAGTGTAAAATGATGTATATTATATACAAGAGATATGTCGTTTAATAATTTTTTTGTTGCTTGTTACCCGTGAATATCATCGCTATCAAGGATATTGCACTCTTCTTCTTCTTTTTTCCACTTCTCTAATCGTCATCCATTGTATCTTTTATGTAGGCATCTAATACTACATTTTATAGAAAAGAATAAGAAAAATATATTAGATGGTATTTTCCATAAAGAATAAAAAAAATTGTCTACATGAATGCACGTCGTATAAATGTGCAGTGGAATGTGTGTGTTGTCTTTCTATAAAGCTTTTTTTGCTATACACAACATCCTTCTTGTTTTCTTTCTTTCCATCATGCTTGGAAAATAAATGGAAGAAACAATTCATTTTACTGTTGACTGCGACTTTTTTATATATTTCTCATGGTGCATCATATCATCGTCATCATCATCATTATTATTGTGGTACGTTGTGAATCTGGATGTTGTTTTGTGTATTACTACATTATGTACTTGTAGTACAGCAGCTATTTAAAACGATTTGCAAGTCAGCAGGTGACAGTTGAAAAACTAGTTTTAAATTTGCAATGCTACATTATGCTTCTTCCTTTCCGCTTCTTGGTTTGTAACTACAGATATCCCATGTATATAGCTAGTAGCAGTAGTAGTAGCATGCCTGCATCATCACTTAACACTTGTGTTGTATTCATAAATGGATGAAATAGCTGATTGTTATTACAGGTGGGCAGGTGAATAAAAATCATATTGTTATTTTTTTTACAGCAAAAGCTTCTATACTCAAATTATACACATATATAATTTTTTATTCAGAATCAGCGTGATTTGCGTATATTATGCATTTGGTTCTCTATAATAACCAGCACTAGCACTACACTGACTGTACATTATATTACATACATGCCTACCTAAACTGTTTTATGTACCCAGGTCAAGTAACAAGCGCTCACATACAAACATTATTTATGTTTCCTACATTTTCCAGTAAAGGAACAGCAAACTATTATACAACGACCCACTCGACTGTAACGCGTGGAGTATATATATTCCCTATTCAGTCAAACAAGTTGAGAATGTTGAATCCTAACATCCACTTCTAAGAGTGGCCTATAAAAGGCAAAATATTAGCACGATTCCTATTGCTAGAATTTCTACCATGCCCATAAACATCCTTCCAATCATCATCGTCATCATATTTTCATTCTCTTCTTCTATTCAATTTTCAAGAGCAGAGAGGGATGCAATGATATAACATGGGGAATAATGATACGAGAATAAGGGAAATATAACTCTACAAGTTTAGCACACTTGAAAATTAAAAGGAATATATTATGGATTTCGGGCCGAGAAAGATTAAACGAAACTTGTGAGAGCCGAACGGAATGATAATTATTTTGAAGAGAGAGAATATGAGAATAGTTTGTAATGTTGTGTCGTTCTTTGTTGCTGTGTGAGTGTGCGTGTGTGGGTTGATTAACGCCATAAAAAGGCAGATATTTACTCACATTTTACCAACAAGTATACATTTTCATACATTCAATTAAACACAGCAGCAGCACAGTGAAATTCAAAAAAAAGTTTCATTGAGGAACCATAAATGAAAAAAGAGACTTCCAAATTATTTCTTGTAAACCCAAAATGGTTACTCTTTTTTAAATTATTCATTTGCATTGTTTGTAGCTTAATTGTAAATGACATTCACACTAAAAACAAGTGAAGTTTGTCTAATCTAAACATTGTGTGTATACACTTATTATTTTTTCTTATTATTGTAATAAATAGCCACTGTGTGGTTGAAAAGAATTAAAGGATTATGATTAAAGTTTTAAGAAAAAAGCTACAAAAGCAGAGTGTATAGATTTATATTTATGAGCCGCTGCGGTCTGTGAGAGCACCTTCATCGCTCTTTCAAACAAGTATCAAATTTCCTTTTTCAGGGATTAAAATGTGCAGTCAATTGCTTAATTTTCTCCTCTGCCCTTTTCTTTTATTGTCACTTGACTGTCGCCTTGATGTATCTATACACATTTTAATTTTTACTCTGTAAAAGGCTTAAGTTCACGATGAATTTATGAACCTTTTTTTGGCATTTATTTTTTTCCCTCATTGAAAAATCCATGCACTCAAATAAATCACGTTTATATTATTATGAACATAAGTATACCGGTAAATTTGCATCTTCTACCAAAGTGACATTTTGTAAACAAACAAACTTTTAATTTCAGAATGAGTGTGGCAGTAGAAAAATCAGTGTAATTTGAGTCTCTACAGGAGAAGAAAAAAAACGCGTCTATCACTCATTTCATTCATAACAAGCTCCGGTAATAATAATAATGATAATGTAATCAAGTAGCTTAACTTTATGCTCCCTCCCATCACATCATATCCATGCTACACGTCTTATTATTATTACTACTATTATTATTGCTATAACCATGCTTAAAAGTACATACGCACATTTTTTATTTATAAAGCTTAAAAATTTACATAGGATAATATATAAATATATATAGGTATAGATATATGCATATTATATAGTATATGAACAAAATAGTTATTACCATTTGCGTGTGTATATTAGTATGCATAAAGGAACATGTTTTCACTAAAAACTATAAAATAACTCTGAGTGACTTGGAACAAACTGAGCTGAACAGGGGAACACGTTGAACCTACTTTTCTGTGTATAATGATCATCGCATAAATGTCAAGCTTGTCAGATATAAAGTTGTCAAGTTGCCGCAGCGGAGAGCTTGCAGCGCACAACAGCACACCAAAACAGCGTTACATTATATATAGCGTTTTGGTTTTGAGGAAAATGTAATGCAGCAATAGTAGTAGTGGTGGTGGTGGTGATGGTGAAGAAGATGCTGTTGTTCTGTGGATGGATGTGAAAAGAGAGAGACTAATGCCAACTTGCTTTGGTGTTAAAACAGAAAATGGTGGTGGTGGTGGTGGTGGTAAAAGAAACGAAAACGACAAGATGGGATGAGTAAAGTTGAAGGTTTTAAAAACAACTACTCAGCTCAGGGAATATGGAAGTAATATTTTAGCAAGTTTTTATGCTATTTTATGCTATTTATAGGGGTTTTATCTGACGAGAGAGAGAGAGAGGGAAGTGTGATGTAAGAAGAAGAGGATATTTATTTACGCAACTTTCTTCTCTTCTCAACATTCTCTTATTATTACCAAATTGCTCTCCTCTTGTCTTAATAGAGTTACAGGCATCCACAAAAAATTATGATGCACAGCACATCCACATAAATATTAATGTGTTGTTGAAGGGAAGTGTAAAATGGGCCCCGATAAAAATTACGAATAGTATAAATCAGAAAAGTGTAACATGGAGGACCAGTTTATGCCAAAATACACTAAATAATAATAATATAAAATAATAAAAAGTTTTCAACAAGTGTCTCTCTCACTCTATTTTAAAATATGCATTTAAAATATTATAAACTTTTTGGTTTTAATATTCATGGTTCTCTCTCTCTGCTGAGCTTGGAGAGTGGTAGCAAAAGGTTTGTTTGTAGACCCTCAAAAGAATATTATTTTCACAAAAGAAGTCTTTAGTCTTGATTTTGTGGTAAAGTAGAAAGTCATTCCGGTGAAGATTATGAGGATGACGTTCTTGAATGTGTTAAGTTACTTATACACTCTCTGTTTTGGAGCTGTCAAAAAGCTCAAAGGACTTGAAGGAGTTTTTTGAGCCGGAGGAAGAGAAGGAAGGAGCAAAAAAGGGTGTCTTGTGTCTGGCTATATCGTCGACAAGTTATACCAGACGAATGAGAAACACAGGAGAAAACAAGAAGATAATGATGATAATAGTAATGTGTGCATTTTCCTCATTAACAGCTTAACTTGGCGAAACAAGTAACCATGTTTTGTGTCTTAAAATATGATGTTGTTGTTGTGTCTTGTGTGTGTGGTGGTGTGGTGTATGCATATACCAATAGCAACCATGATGATGATAATATAATGAGGAAAAAGTTGAAAGTATTGTAATAACAGGAGTGTTGTGACTGCTTAGGGTGTACATGTCGTCCTAAATGAGGAAATGACCCCCTAAGAAGAATCGGCAGCTTTCAATAGCCTTTAAGAATGAGTTTATTTACACTTTTTTTTGCTATTTTCTCATGAGGATCATCGTCGTGTTTCGATATACAATATATAGGGTCAAAGACATTCACCGTTATTATCATTATTATTACTGCTATAAGTAGATTTTCAACACGCTGTTATTTTATTCTCCGTAGTAGTCACTCCCATTTGATTGGATTGTACCGCGCGACCAGTGAGAAAATTAAGCTATTACACGTACACTTGATACAAAAACTTTTTAAAAATCTTTTAGAATACGGCAGAATACAAATAGTATAGCTATATAAAAGAGCCTTATTATTATACTTTGAAAAGTTTCAATATAGGTATGAGGGCATGTTGAACATTAAGCTGAACATGATATTATAGAGATTATTAGAGTGGTCGCAGTTTACATGGCCAGTTTTCAATCCACTGTGACAGTTTTCTTTACAGTTGAAGGAGGGTGTGCCCCCCGTCAGTTTTGCTACATAGACACCACCACACCACCATAGTCTTCATCAGCATTATAATATATTATTATTATTATCAACCGCACCAGAAAGACAGAGATGGATGTAGGTAGGTATCCATCTGACATGGCCACTGATACTACAAAAGCTTGTATATGTTTTCATAGATTGATATTATTATAGACTACTTTGATAGGATTCTCATTCACAGCGCACAAAATATTTATTACAGAAAAAAAAGAAAGGGCGATGTAACCACTTAAAGGCGTACGCGTATTTATTTTACATTATTGTTATAATAAATTTATTTACCTTATGTTGTAGAGTATACATTTAATCAGCCATTATTATTGTCACATGATCTACAACAAGATAATGGTTGTATGTTGGGTTGTTGTTGTAACTTTTGTTGGGTTGTGAAAACTGACTTTTGCAACACAAAATACATTATGTAGAGTGGTAAAATTTTCAATATTTGACATAGAAAAACATAATATTATTCCATGTTTAATTTTATAATATGGCGTACGTCCTTAATTTCATCTAATTTAGTGAAATGAGGTTAACTCAAAGTCGTGTGATGAGTAAATACACACACATCAGCTTTGATATTAACAAGATATTCCGCCATTTTCATGTTTGCATTTCAGAGAGGGAAAAAGAGTGAGCTAAATACTTGTTGTTAAACAATGAGTCCTACCATAATCTATTTTTGGTAGTCTACCAAACAAACTTGCACGAATTTACTAGTTGTTTTGGCCAGCTAATTTTTGAGATTCAAGAGTAATCATAAGAAAAAAGGAGGAATCTATTGCTCAGTCGAAAAACAGACATGTCAGCTAACGACCACGTAGGTCATTTTGCTCAATCACAATCATTACAAAAAGTACATACCTAAATACTTGTGTGAGTGTGTACGGCTTTTGATAGTCACCTACATAAGTTGCTAAATGTGTTCTCTGAGTATGTATAAAGCAAGTATGCATGGGTGGCATGCATGGCGGCTTAGTTGAATGAGTCAATTTTGCATCAAGTTAAAAGCTCTTGGTCTTGAAACTCTATTAACGATTTCTTTTTTAGACCATTTATGAGTGTACGGGATTAGAACACTTTAACTGCTCCTTTTTATATGCATGCATTGTAGTTAGTGGCGTAATAATTCATTTCTCTCTCTCGAGCTTTTGATTGGACTATAAAACCACACCGCTCGCTCTTGGATTGTAGCTGCGCAGCATTCACATTTTCTTTTTGTGACAGCCAGCATCATCGTCACCCTCACTATAACTGCTTAACTTTTAGTCTTGCATATTTTCTATATCATTTTAAATGTGTGTGTGGCTCAGACTTGTTGTCAGTCTGCTGCTGAAGTGATAATGCACGCACATTATTATTATGGTACATCATCATCATCATGATCATCATCATGGAGCGTATTATTGTGTCTTGTCGTAAATGTGAATAAAAATGCAACAATAAAAGCAACGGTATTTGATTGTTTGGGGATGATTTTTTTTGTAAGGACTAAAATATTCTTGCATATACATAAGCACCTGCTTGAATACATTATTTTTTTACGGTTTCAAAAAAAGATTTAACACACTGCTTGTATACATTGTAGGGATGATTCCACTCACTCGCTCTCTATTTTTTAAAAAAAGATTTCTGTCTATTTATTCTGCTTCTACTGTCGGTCTGTGTAATATGCAGTAGTAGTGGTAGTGTGCAGAGGGACTGGTTCCTGTGCACTTGCTTCTTTGCCTGGTTGAAATAAAGAAAGGGAAAAGGAAGAAGCGAGAAAAGACGAGTGGAATTTTCATGAGATTAGAAAATGATAAATTTCGTTGAGACTGCCTCTAATGGACCTTGTCTTCATGGTTTGATGTTTCTCGATCTGTCTTTACTTCTCACACTCACTTTACAAAAAGGATCGTCGTCGTCGTGCACACAAGTAAACTGAAAAAAAGAAAAAGAAGAGAGAAAGATGCAGTCAGTCACCCCCTTCGAATGATGTTAAAATGTACATTTACACACACACGAGTCTTTTTCGCTTCCAGCAGAGCTCAACCACAGAAGAAAAAAAGATGCTCTCATGCTTTTAAGGACAATCAAAACAGTTTCCTTCCATAATGCTTTCCTCTTATTCACCCTGCCTCTTTTTTTCTCAAAGTGAGTCTAAATGTAAATATATGAGTTTATGTACAGAACCAACAAATCTTGCATTGGCTCAAGACTAAGAAGAAGATGGGAAAGAGAAAAATCCCTTTAACAAAGAGAGCTGACTTTTCCACTGAAACGTTTATCCGATGAGAGCTGATGATATTACATACATACAACTATGTACTCTGTGGATTTTTTATTTCACACAGCATAATATATTATGTAGAATTGTAGAATATTACATTGTGTATTTGCTACAAAAGTGTTTGCAGAATGCATAAGGAAGAGAGAGAGAGAAAAATGTTTGAGGGTGTGTGACTTGACTTCTATCTCCAACCATTTCTAAAATATTATCCTTAAGCGGATTGAAAAATACTCAAAAGCATATCTCATCTTTCATTTTATTGCGACAACGTTACAACAGAGAGTTGCATAAAAAATATTAAAACATTTTATTCTAAAAAGATGCTTTGACGCTACTCAACAATAAAGTGCTTTGTGTAACTTGTTGTAGTTTAGGACAGGACAGATTTTTTTGGTTGAGGTAAGGTTAGCCGAGGAAAAAAATGATTACTTAAATAAATGGATGGATGAACTACTTTACATGCATTTAGAATTCAATTGTGTTCCATTAGCAGAAGCAATGACAAAAATAACTCCCGCTGAATGTCAAATATCAAACTTTGGGTTTAAATTGAACGCCGTTATTTATATTTTTAAAGTTAAAGGAATAATACTTAGTAGAAGTTATGTAGGGCCTTCATCTTTTTGTGTCATATCGATCAATTTTTATAACCCTAATGTTTATCATAAAATCTATCTATCTTAAAATCCGTTTTTTAAATAAAAACGAATGGCATATAGGTGAGTTTCCTACACTTGTACTTTTGAACTACTTTACATGCATTTAGAATTCAATTGTGTTCCATTAGCAGAAGCAATGACAAAAATAACTCCCGCTGAATGTCAAATATCAAACTTTGGGTTTAAATTGAACGCCATTATTTATATTTTTAAAGTTAAAGGTATAATTCTTAGTAGAAGATATGTAGGGCTTTCATCTTTTTGTATCATATTGATCAATTTTTATAGCTCTAATATTTATCATAAAATCTATCTATCTTAAAATCCGTTTTTTAAATAAAAACGAATGGCATATAGGTGAGTTTCCTACACTTGTACTTGATTCTCTTCACCATATTATTTCAAGGTATATATACTTCATACTAGCATATTGTATACATTATATACTTCATATAGAAACTTGATCAGAATATAATATAATCTAGTGATGATGTTGGAGCAGTAGTTGGTAGTACTACAAGTACAAGACCAAAAGCTATATAATATGTATACCCATATTGTGATGATATAGGGTTCGAAAATAGATGGTTTGTTCTTCCAACATCAAGTTACAATGTATACGCATTTACTAGTAATATGCGTCATGTAAGTAAGGATAAAAATCCAAAAGACCTTGCCTGTCAATCAGAGTTAGAGTCAAGTTACAAACGACTAAGTAAAACGTCTTGACAAGAGTTTTGTTTTACGGTTTGTACCTCTTCTCCTTTTATTCATTTATATATCATACATACCTATATTTATGTACATATTTCATCAGAGTGCATATATTTATGTGCATATTGTATGTATACTATTACGTGGTACACATCTGTATTTTACAAAAATGTACATACTTTTTTATATCTCATGATGTGCATTTGATGGCAAACAAGAGGATTCCACATGTGTATATTTTTTTTTGAGAATGCATTCAAACACGGATACAAAAACGTAAGAGTATACATTTTTCTTGTTCTGAGTAGAACGAGTGGTAAAATAACGAATAAAAAATAAGAAAAAAAAATACGTATGCTTTTGTGCTCATGTGAAAAAAATATATTTTACGTAAATTTTAATACAAAAGGTAAAATCTCAACAGCTTCCAATCGCGTAAAATACGAGGAAAACTTACAATTTTTTTCTGTTTCGCTTGCTCACAGCACGACTCATCACTCTCGGGACTCGCTACAACAAAAAATATATATATTTTGCATGCATGCAAGAATTATTTTTTTTAAACATGAATACAATGCTATTATTGTTACAAACATAAATTGTCGTTGTTTAAAATATATTAAAAAATGAAAGTAAAGTGTGCGTATTGTAAGGTCAAACTTGCATTGCAGTAATTCTTTAATTCAATCAATGCCACATCACCAGAAAAAGGGGCATATAAATATGTTTCTGCATGTGCAACACAAAAAAACACTATAACATTCATAATAACAACAACAATACGTCCCTTAAACAGTATATAATTTACTTACGTAATAAGTATATATAAACGTTTTTTGAACATGCCAATTCACTTTGATTATTTTTTGCCTCCCTATCATCCTTTGTTCAACCGCCACATTATAACATTCATAATAACAACAACAATACGTCCCTTAAACAGTATATAATTTACTTACGTAATAAGTATATATAAACGTTTTTGAACATGCCAATTCACTTTGATTATTTTTTGCCTCCCTATCATCCTTTGTTCAACCGCCACACAACAAAATGTGTTTAAATTACAATAATAAAAATAAAATGTTGCGTGTTCACAATAATGCAAACTACATTACATTGGTAATCAAATCAAAAATCTTGAATGTGAACAGTATAATAATTTTTCTGTTGCGTTCAGTAAAGTATAATATGTGTGTGGTATGATGATATGGTGGTTGTGTGCATGAGTATTTGGAAATATTTTTTATTCTCTCTTGAGTAGTATACAACCGAGCAAGTGTGTTGTGTGTGGAATCAAAAAATGTGTTATTCATATTCTTCATTGATAGGAGCTCTGTAGAGGTATCATATCAGCAATAAGTAGTACCAACAAAAACCAACCATAATATTATAATAGGTAGGTAAGGTGGTATGTATAAAGAATTATTGTATCTCTGAAGAAAACTGGACCGGTTGACTGACTCGATTTGATTTTTTAGTCTCTCTCTCGAGCTTCATATTCTGTGAGCAAAGCAAATGAGACGACGAGAGAAGAATCTTGTTTTTTATCTTATGCTTCATCGTCCATCCGCGTACTTCTTCGTCTCGTCATCATCATCTCATTCTTGGTTTTTTTTCTCGTTGTTCTTGTAGCGCAGCATATATTCACTGAAAAAACTCCTCGCCTCTTCTCTCTCTCATTTCAGCTTGGTTTCTAATCACATACGTACGCCTGATATTATAACCATGTAATCCATGGTCTGAAGGGAGATAATGATAGTCCTCTAATTTACGCTTCAATAAATTATCCCAGCTTCCAAAATTCATTAGTTCTTACATACATGCTTGAGTCTTTATCAACTTGTAATAATAAACGCCCTAGCCTCGTTTTCTCCATATTCTTCCCTCTCATCCTTAATTCAACTTCATGCAGATGTTTCGTTATTACACATTATGATTACATATCTTTACTCCGTTCCTCTATGTGCATCCAATCCCTTCACACTATTTTCTCCCAGTTCTTCTTTCTCTTCTTCTTCATATTATCATGGTGGTGGTGGCGGTGATGGTTCGTTCGTTCGTAGTGACGACGATCGTGTTGATGACGATGAGGATGATGATATTGCTGCTGGCGTAAAAACGCAAACTCAGCATTGCAGTGAGCATGTATATTATGTATGTTTGGTTCAATGGTTCCTTCTGAGGCGAAACAGCCTGTTTTCCACAATATCATCATCATCATCTCCTCTTCTTCTCTGGTTATTGTGTGTAGTAGAAGTAGTATATGTGCTTTCATCATTTTCTGAATTAGAGTTTTTACTTACCCTAATTTCATTCTCCTGTGGTCAGACTCGAGTAATTTATTGAGTAAATAACAACCCTTGAATGGGCTTGTGTAGAGAGAGACGAGATCGGTCGGTGGTGGTGGTGATGGTGGCTTTTTTTGCTGTTGTTGTACGAAATGAGAAGCTGTAGTGCCCTATAAAACCCAAACCCAAAAGAACATCTATCGCCAGGACATGGATATATGGTACATAAATGTATGCATGTATGTACGCGATTCATATAATTTTATATTTATTGATGAAAATAATAATAATGATTTGTGTTCTGAAATTATATTGCAATCCCAAAGGTATATAATATGTGAAAGGGTTCACTCACTCACACAAGCACACTCAGCAGCACCATAGGACAAGGTTTGATAAACAGTAATGAAAATTTGATGATGGCTGCATATGAAAAGAAATTTTGTATATAAAACGCAACTTTTTTTATTCATGTTATAAATATTATACTGTTGCATCAGTTAACTTTACTGATATATTGATATACACTCAATCCATATATTATTATTGTTATTATTATATAACATTTTAGCCAGTTGTATTTTGCTTGGAGCAAAAAAGATTGTGGTTGAAATATATTGTTTTCTTCTTTGATTCCTCCTCACTGATATCGACAAAATAACTGGTGGACACATGGGGCTTCATCTTCCTCTACTTTACTCTCTAGTAGAACAACATTATAATTTGTGATGATACCGTCCCATGTGACGTGACGGTAAACTATTGTAATTTCCCTTTTCCTTCACTTCGCTTTCCTCTTCTTCTTCTACCTTGCATCGTTGAGTGATTATACGTGTATATCTATCTATCTATCCACCCTTCCAGTAGTAGTAATTCCCATCATTTTACGTGAAGACATCAAACTGCTACCTACTCTCTGTGTAGATACGCATCCAATTTAATATTTTACAAACTTAATAATAATGTAATTTATCCATGAACATTGGAGCTCGAAAGAAACTAATGTGCACGTCTCGGGGTTGTGCATTGATGCAACTTTTT
>JAITYZ010001672.1:0-11710 GCA_027744595.1 Paronellides praefectus | reverse complement strand
AATATGGATAAGTAATAAAATATATTGACGAAATCATACCGACATAAAATGGGCTTATCATGATGGAAATTATTATAATAATATTTTATTATTGCTGTCTATGTGAAAACTTGATGAGCAAATTGCACTACGCTACGGTCGCTTTAAAAAGAAAGGAAAATCGTGATAAGGTATTTTGTTTGTAGCAAGTTGCTACCATCATCGTCATCATGGCTTTGCTTGAATAAATGCCATCCCATAACACTACTGCATGCAACCTACAACCTATACCCGGTTTACACACTTTCCTTTCTACTTTTGCCTGTTGTTTCGTGTTGCTTACTATCTAAAATTCCAATACCAACTCATTATTACTACATGCCTTTATCATCTGTCTGTATATATATTTTACACTGTCATATTATATAGTCATGTGTGTAGGTTATACGCACAATCAATTGTTTTGTTTGTCTTTATTCCACTTTCTCTACCATACCATTTAGTTTTTCACACTAAAACTCCATAAACTGAGGTAAACAACAAGTAGAAAAGAGTATATAGACACTCTCAAAGGCAAATAGAAAAGTGGTGTAGCATGGCACACAAGGGCAAAATAAATATTCACAAGACTTTCTACTTTTATAATAGCCCATAAGCCCATCACATCAAGAGAAAAAAAAGAATGGGAATTCAAAGTTGAATAAAAATGTGGGGATTGAGAATAGAAAAAAACATTGGGCACAGAATAGAAAATAAGTTAACTTATTATAGTTGTTGTATTTCTAGTTAAATTCTACAGTGCACCGACAATGTTATATTTGTGGTGGTATATATAGTTGAGCTAGACACTAAGTTTTGTGGGCTGTTGAATGAAAGGAGGAAGGAAGTAGCACATTCATCCAACAACCAAACACACACACACATACTTCACTTCTAAATAACTAATGTACTTCTAAATAACTAATGTAATAAAATACATAGATGGTAGTGTGGATTCTATTGTTGTCTCCCTATTATCATTGTAATAATATGTATTGTTGTCTATTTGTTTCTTACACTATTACAAATATATAATATCACCACGTATTAATATAGCAACATATGTATATATTATGTAGTAAGTACAAACTGCTACATACTGCTCGCCGTTGTTGACAATGATATACGATGTTTACCTTTCTACTTTCCCGGTTTTTATACTTTTACCAGTAGTGGGGCTGCTTCATGATAATAACAATAATGTAAAACAGATGAAGATAAAGAGAAAATACAAAAGTAGATTGTAACCAGCACATATAATAGTAGTAGTATGGTACTGTGCAATGAATTGTGAATTGGAAAATAATGCTTGATAGTATTGTAATTTTACACATACATATATCCCCCGTAACATAAGAAGAAAGTTTCATGTCTTTCTCCCGTTATCATTATGAATGCATAAAATAAGAAGCAGCAGAAAAAACCACAATCATCCTTTTCCTTGTCAATGCAGACAAAAGGCAAACCTTGCTTTTTGATATTGGAGTTTTGTACTGGTGATTATTATTGTTTGTCTGAGTTCTCAGCAGCATTCAAAAAATAACTTCTTAAATTTGTGTAAACCCACGCACAAAAATACGTAAATTGTACAATGTCGCGTTTGAATGCATTTATTATTATTATTATTATGTTTAGAGCTACTTTACAGCAATGCAATAGCATTTGCATGGGTAATTGAAATTACAACAAAATTGGTTCTGGTTGGAATACTACTGGCTGATAAAAGAAAATGGAACTGTCGGTAGTTTTTTTTAGAAAAAAAGATAATGTTTAGATATTGTGCAGTAGTAGCATGCATTATTGTAATGATACGGTTTGGAAGCAAGCACTATTTAGTAAAAAAAATAGTCGAGTCACCGCCGTCGCCAGGTTGGTTTCTTTTTCTTTAAAACCATTTCCAGTTCCTGTTATGAACTTTGATGGTAGTCATTATGAAATCGTATACGTTTTTTCCTATGCATCAATCCATTTTCTTTATTTTTTAGTATTATCTCTTTCTCTTTTATTTTTTCGTGGTATACAAGTGGCGTTCTTTTATTCCTGGACTAAAGTGTCTGGGTGGTCCTTCAGAGGGGAAATCATACGCCACAGTCTTGGTCTTATCCATCATCATTTGGGGTTCAGGGCTTGTGACAGTTACATGGCGTATCGACGATACGGTATCGTGTTATTGAACGAAGGACAGAAATAAAAATGATAAACCGTTGCGCTTTAGAAAAAAAGGGTTATTTGGCGGGAATTCGAACACCTGCTAAAGCAATAAAATAATGTCTATTATGCTCTTCTCCCTTTTTTCTGTAGTAATAATTAATAATCATCGTGATTTTTTTTGCGTGGGATGTCTCCGCGCTTATCTATTTGTGCAAACTCGTGTAAAATAATAATAGTATGGAAAATCCCGTTTTTCCTATCAAAAAATTTCAAGGTGAACATGAAGAAATATTGAAATATATCTGTTTGCATTGCATGAATAAAAGAAAGCGAGTCAATATGTTGGTGGGTATTATCTTCCCACAATTTGCTCTTACTAATTTCCCCTGAAACGTTTTATTGTAAGCTTATACATTAGCTTTACAATGAATCCTACTCAATAGCGTTAAATGTACTATTTGCTAGTTTTTTTATCTTCGGATTATTTTACACGTTTTGACTTTTCTTCACAGGAGTTTACCACATAAGGGCATGTATAAACCTGCTTTTTCTCTTATTTTATTTATTCTCAATTCAGGTCACGATCAGCCGCGCCATTTCCCCACAAAATTGTTGAGTGAGACCTGACTGAATGCTTAGAGTTTAGTGCAAGTAAAAAAACGCTTGTGAAACTTCAACTTTTTCTTCTTCTCTTCAATTTTCGCTACTAATAGACCAGAGAGCACACACATACAAACCACAATAATAACAGCAAATATATATGTACATCTATACTCGCAACTTATTTTTTTACTGTGTATATCTATAGTACATTAAACCGACATAGGTATATATATATTCAGTGAGTCAGTTAATATAGGAAATTGCCGCCTCCTTGCTTTTCTTCGCCTCTCTCCTCCTCTCAACTGAACAATTTTTTAAACCTCTCATCGCATCATTGCCCCAAACTTTTCGAGGAAAAAAATATAACATTATGTAATGTTTTCCCACTTTTGTAGAAATAAAAGGAAGAGAAACTCGACCTTGTTCCCAATAATTCCTGTGTGGCATCAACACCACCGCCGCCGTGCGCCGCCTTACAAGCAACGCTATTTTATTATTTCTTATGTACTTTCACCTGTCATCCTAGTGAATTTTATGGGATATATTATTCCATATAAGTAAATGGGATCTTAAAGTACTTTTTGTACCACACTACTTCAACAACTTCTACTACTACTGCTACACTCACTCAACAACTCGACATAACAAAGTGATAGTGGGAGTGTGTAGCAGCAATGAACCCGATGACAATAATACTCCCAGAGAGAGAAGAATTTAAACCGCAAAATAAAACTTGTTATATTTCTTTCGACATTATTTCTCCTTTTTTGTTTGCTTCCCTTTCTTTCTTTTTGACGCGAGCGAGCCAGAGTCTTCCTTCTAAAGAGTCGCCTACATATACATATACGAGGTCGTTGCCTTTCCATACCATAAGAATATAGCAGACTAGCTATGTATACCACACAACCCTGATGATGATGATGACGACGACGATGATGAACACTGAACACTCTACTAGTACGGCAAAGTTGGTTGTGATACGGAAAAGAAAGTGAGAAAATGTTGGACAGTAATAATAGCCCTGAAAACGGAACCTTTTGAAGAAGCAGAAAAAATATAGCGAAGAAAATTGCACTTTTGCTCTTTTTTCTTTTTTTATCCTTCCTCGTTCCATGAATTGCTCACGCTGTTGTGTTGTGCTTCAAGGCAAAGAAGAGAAAGTAAGCCAGGATTTCACTATTTCTTTTCTTTACCAAACCAAACGACCACCTCAAGTATAGTGCCCACACTTTTGCTCACACACACACACAAGAAGCTTTCACCAGTGAAAAGGAAGTGGTTTAGCTTACTGGTGACTGGGTTTGGTGTTTTTATTATTGTTCAGGATGGAATTTTACTACCTCTGTTTTTCTTATATATTGCTTTGCAAACATATACACACATGATACAATCATTATTATTTTATTTTCTGTAATATGATATGACACCATATTATATATAGGTTACAGTGTTACTATTATTATTTCGATTGTATATTACCACCACAGCTTCCTCCTCCGCAGGGAATGCTAAAGGTATCCATATCCCGTCCCGTGGAACAAAAATATAAATGGTTGTGTTGTGTGTGTGTGGTTAGTTTGCTTGCAAAAGGTGTCGCGTCGGTGTGGTATAAAAAAAAGTAAAACAGGAAAATGTGCACATTTTTTTCTTCGTTTTTTTGGTTAATAGTACAGTAAACTATACACACATACTATACCAGTGTCCCACCAGAGAAGAAGAAAAAAATAATGTCATTACATAACGCTTTATTTTGTTGGTGGATGGTGCAAAAAATTGCAAGTATACTCACAACAGTCAAACTATTTTACATACAAAAGTAAAATGTATACCTATATTTTTATATCTCTAAAGTTTCTCCTTTTTACTTCTTTTTTTCTGTGAAGAAGAATGGAATTATGCATGACATGATTTAATGGAGAGGATTTTACGGAATTTTCATGCAACTTTTCACTTTCCTCTTTTTTTTGTTGCTTTTGCTTGTGCTACTGCCTTTGAAAGTATACGTGAGCAACCCTAATTTCCGGTGCTAGTATAATTTTTTTTTATATACAAAAGGTTTTGTCCACATACATATACATCTAAACTTCATTTGCATCTTTCTTTTTGTTTTGTTCCGGGGCTCAACTTTACGCTGCTCTTATAGAGTCTAGACAGGTATTCTTTTTTTGTTATACATATGTAGGTATATGGCGCGTGCTTATAGTTTGAACTGTGTTTGCTTATTATTACACCTGCTGCTGCTGCTGAATATCATTTTATATACAACAGAATGGGAGCGGGAAAATTATCATAATAGCTATCATGCAGCATGTGGTGGAAGGTAGGTATATAAGTATGTAGAAAAGCCCAACCGCTGTGTTTTTTTGGAGTGACCTACTGACTTTTTATGATCGCTGCTGGTGTTTAAATAACATCGTACTTATAATAATACTATCATCACATCACATAGCGTGCCGACCTACCCACTGCCGAATTGCGACTCCTGAGCTTTTGAACCACCACCAGGGGATAATTGAATATTTAAGCTAATTTACAAGGTTGAGGAATGCTCATTGCCATCTGCCAACATGGTCTTCACTACACCATCATCATCATCATCATCAATTCACATTTTAGCATTTCATAATAATAATATATTTTTGTTTTATAGTTCTCTCAGCCAGTTCCCAGTTCCTTCCTGTAAGCACAATTATTATAATGAGTGAAATGTGTTGACTGCAACCAACGCAGGATTTTACTTTGTTTATTTACAAATATCATGAATTATTTGGGCATAATTCTAGAAAATTGCCAAACAAGCATACACACACCAAAGTTAAAGAGTAATTATTTACGTTTACTGTCATTTCTAATAACAGGTTTATGTGTACTTTTTTCGGTGAGAAAAGAAAACAACCACGTTTCTGTATTTTTTTCCTTCTTCTTGGTTTTATTTACCACTGAATTTGATTTTCCTACTGGTATGAGATCAGAAACACCGGCTGACTCCATTTCAAATTCACAGCTTTGCAAAAAAAAGTGTAGCCAGATGTGTTTGTGTGTGTGTGTTTTAAAACGCCCAAAAATAAAGTTAATTTTTCCCTTTTGGTTGTTTTACGATGTGTGCAATGCGATGGTGGTGGTGGTTTTGGTGGATTCAATGGAGATTATTGGTGGTCTGTTGGTAACATTTGGTGAAGGTACTATACAGGTACAAAAAATNAGGTACTATACAGGTACAAAAAATAATAATATTATGCACGACGAGTAGTCCAGTAGTAGCAAAACCGTATAAAAGGGAAAATAGAGAGAAAAATGTAGAGCTCTAAGTGGAACAGCAACAATAAAAAAGTATACTGCTTTTTTACTACTTCATTCACCATTCAATGCCACAAGCACACAAATTCATCATTTTCTCGGGAATAATAGTGGTGAATAGTAATTGTAGAGTGTAGTAGGTATTTACATATAGGTATGTAGGTATGAGCAATGGGCATGAATAACACCATGAAATTTTTACTACGCAGAAGAAAAAAAGAATAAGCCTTCATCAATCAAATTATGCCTGGAAGGCATGCGTGCTTTAACTATAAATTGAGCCTAAATCCATTTCACGCTGGGGACGGTTGTAGATTTGTTAAAAAATATTTAGACAGTATTTAGTTTTTAATTTTTGACAAAATTCAAGCAAGAAAACTTTATTGTAATCAGCTGGTTATGTAGTTGTGTTTGATCAAATTGAAACAGAACTTAACAATTTGGTATTGTTCAAAGCGGAATTGTGTCAAGTAAGAAAAGCTGGAATTTTGGGTGAACAAGCCGGTTCAGGTTTGCATTTATGCAGTTTCTCACTTCACCAATTCTAAAGTCTCATAATAATATCGATCCACTGCGTAGCTGCTGTTGCATCATTTATGTAACTTTTCATAAATAAAATATGAGAATATATAACTTTATCATTATTATTGGGACAGATAAAGAGGCTCAAAACAGAGCAAAACTAAACACAAAAATGCGTAGCTGCTGTTGCATCATTTATGTAACTTTTCATAAATAAAATATGAGAATATATAACTTTATCATTATTATTGGGACAGATAAAGAGGCTCAAAACGGAGCAAAACTAAACACAAAAATCTTTTGCAACCGAAATCTCACACAATATAAGACAACGGTTTCCCTTCCGGTTTAGTTTTCGCTACATATCATCATCATGCACCACCCAACCCTGACATCCCCATTCATGCGACAAAGATGCCGTGAGAAAGCAAACAAATCAGAGAAAGAAACAGGCCTTGGATTTTGTGTTTTTCTCTCACATTGTTCCTCTTTGCCCGTTTTCTTTCTCTTTTCTCCCCCTTTCCTATATAGTATGCTCCTCTCTTGATGCTTTCAATCGCTCCACTGAACTGCATTTATTGTACACATGCACATCTTCTTGAGTATATTACGTACTATATGTACCCGAAGGAAAAGCGCCCATGAACAAAAGCAAGACAGAAATGCGTTATCTTATCCTCCTCATCTCCAACAGCACACCACTGTCGTCATCATCTCCATCACCATCACCGCCCATGCGAGAAAAGTAAAGTAAGACAAGTTTGTTTTTTACTGTTTGCTCGTAAAACAGAAAAAGGAACAAACAGTAAACGAAGAAAGACAGGAGAGTAGAATAGAAAAGGGAAAGGAATCATGTCACCCGTCGCACTACAAACTACACACACACATATGTCACCTCATTTATTATGCAGTTCTTCCTCTTCTCTCGCTCGGAGTCGCAACCAATTTACTTTTTTTTGTGTGCCAATCAATGTAAGGAAACAAAAAAAGCCTGGAAAAATAAAAAAATGTTGAAAGAAGAAGCAGGAAAAAAATGAACAAATTTGCTCCAGATTCATTCTCTCTATTGATTGCTATTGCTGCTGATTCAATAGAAAAAGCGCGTGGTATAATAAATGAGGAAAAAAGGAGATCTCGAAGATATATAATATGGAGTTAGATTACAATTCTACCACCAAAAACAAGCAGCAGCAGCATAAACAGAAGCCAATAAATATCCTTCACCAAAAAAATCAAATCTTCGGTGAGGTGTTGTGATGTGTGTGTGGTAACGCCTAACCACAAAAAGATTGACTGGTTAAGACCAAAGATATATATCAATGCAGGAACTATAACTTAAAACATTGTTTGCTTGGTTGGATGGATTAATGCAGATTAAATGTGTATGTGGAATTTCTATTTTGTATAAGCCTTCTCATCCGTTCTTCCTTTGTAGGTTGGCGCGGATTTGTATTTTTTAAGGTAGCCCACCAAAAACTACTCAAGTAACAAGAGACATGGCGGAGGGAAAGCTCAAGTAAGTAGTGGAGTTGGAGTGGATATTCATGAAAAACTAATGAGCTTGTTTGCTTTTCCTCCTAATTCTGCCTGCTCATATATATATATGTGGCCAACTCAACCATGCATACATACAAAGTCAAGCCATACTATCAACAGAAGAAAAAAATAATAATGCAGAGAGCAAGGCAGAAACTCAGGAGCAATAAATGAGTAATACATTGTTTGTGTGTAAAGGAATGGAGGAGATCATAAAAATTATATGAGAATTCATCAAGAAGTATGTAATATTGTAAAGATAGGTATACGTACATGCAAGGAGGCTTGCCTAAGTTGCTTTCATTTTTTAGTAGCTGGATAAAGTATACATAATACGCATTTCCTTTCCCAGTTTGACAGGGTCATGCCAAAGAATACATGAAATACCACTCTTTGTCAGCAACTCTCACAAGCAACCTGTCTGTCTCTGTGCAGCTACCAAGTACATTTTGTCAATCCAATAGAAAAGAAAACTTGACGTGACGACGTCAAGTTGCTGTAACATAGTACCAACCATTTGGTATGCTCCTGGTCTCTGTAGAATAATTTTGAATTCAGTCGTTACGAAATCAACCATATATGGGATCGAGCGGCGTGTGGTGTGACAGATAGTCAATCAGTAAAAGTGCAATACACAAAAATGCCAGAGTCTTGACTTTTTATGCTTGTGGCTTACGTACTAACACCACCCAATTTTTATGCGTACATCTTATGTACATATTCTGGATTGGGATTAATAGTAAGTTGGTAAAATGATATGGTTTTAAATAATTTTTTTTAAATAAATGTAATACGTGAGTGTTTACGTTCTAACACCACCCAATTTTTATGCGTACATCTTATGTACATATTCTGGATTGGGATTAATAGTAAGTTGGTAAAATGATATGGTTTTAAATAATTTTTTTTTAAATAAATGTAATACGTGAGTGAACGATGCGTATCTCAAAACGAAATAAAATTTCCAAAGTTGGGTTGAATTAAGACAACGGTTTGGAATACTATGCTGCATAGTGCCTTCCTTTGGTGGAATACTTTGTTCAGTTCGTTATTTCGGCAACTTTGACCTTTGTAAGAACACATGACCTAACCCAATAGTCTGTAGCATGATTTGAGGTCGCGTCCACTATGCCACAGGGATCCAATGTCCCATGTCACGCTGTTCATTATGCCGCATCACATAATGGCGATTAATCATATTTCCGTTTGATAATTACACCGACGTTCTAGTTGTCACGGAATGTTTACCTAGTCTTTGCATGTTATAACATTGCATACAATTGTACTTCAAAATCTTTCCGAAAGTACGTAGTCCTTTCATAAACTCCACGTTAAAACCAATATGCAATACTTAAGCCTTGTTAAAAGAGAAATGCTAGCTCCATTCTATGTTATTGTGGCGTTTAGTATTTTTTTTAAATGCATATTAAACAGCGGCATACTGATTTGAAGGTACAGTAATTAGCCACACCCGATTTGAGGCAGCATTCGTTGCACCCTAAATTTAGGTGAACTGAACTGGCAAGATATGTAAACTCATTTGGGATGCATGCCCAAGTTCATTTTTGGGCTACCATTTTTATAAGTGACATATTTTTTGTCGGGACGATGCATTTGTGCCACTACGCAAGTGCATTTTACTCCTTCTTTGACGTGTAGAGGCTACGTCAGTGATAGTGATATGAAAGTCCTGCTTACGTGGAATCAATTGCCGAAAACAAAGTGCTACAATTCTGTACGATTTCAGGAAACTGCTGTACGGAAAACAGTGTATCGTGCATACGTGATGCTTTTTTATTTTCCCCGCGTTATTTGAAAGATTTTATCTCAAAGAAAAAATTATGATTGCAGAGATATTAAAATTAAAACGCAATCCTGCATATGAGCGGAATACAAGAATTTACCACAATACCACAAGCCCAACTGAATTGACTTTCGCGTGGCCCCTATATATTTAATTCTGGGAAGTCCCATGCCTTCAAAACTGTGGAGTAATTGCAATATATATATTTATATAATTAGGATCCATAAGACCCTCCTAAAGTGCATGGAGTAACAAGGTACATCATATCAGGGGCAGTACATGGTATGGTATTCAATGGTAAGAATGCTTATTAGCGTAAAAGTTATAGGCATTTGTAAGCCTCCAGGCATTTAATAATCAAGCTATGATTAAGTAATAATTATGTAGTTGGCTATGTCTAGTAATATTGTTATTTATTGCGTGACATACGGTCGGGTCGGGTAAATAACATTTGAAGACTGACGATATTGAAAAAGGTTCATGCCATTGGTGCTCGTATTTACATTCATTCATTCATAATAATATTTCTACAAATAAAAACAACTATAAAAATACTACTTTAGAGGAATTCCAGTTCAATTCAATTGTTTAAAAAATAGAGTTGCTACTTGACTTTCTCGAAAGTCAACTTGAGTAGAAACGTAGTCGGCGAATCAAAACAGGAACAAAGAAGGAAGGAAAACAAACTTGGAATAGAAAGAAAATGAGTAGATGGGTATATATATATAAATATGTACATTTGTACAATATATAGTTACTTGTCGAACAATATGTTGTTGCTGATATTTATAATAATACTTATAGACAAGTGGAGTTACAATAAAGGGCTGTATACAAAAAAAAAATACAAAATCGAAAGAAAAGCTGAATGGAAGGGTAGATTTTGTATGAATAAAAAAGCACTAATATAAAATACCTCTCTACTTATTATAAAAAGCAGGTCTATTTACTGGAGAAAAAAACGTCAGCGAACAAAGACGAGTTTTTTTGGAATAGGAGTAAAAAAATCTCATCTAAAATGTTCCTATCATATCATTCGAAACCATCATCGAGAAGTTATCAAAGCCATCTAGAAATAGGTATATCATTATCAACAACTTACATATCATGATTATTTCTTCTCCAATGGCATATATTCCACTTATAGTATTCCCCATTTTTTTTAAAGGGACGACTCATTTTTGTTGTAGAAAAACGCAATAGGAAAACGAGAATACCTCAGTCTCAATACATACACGCTTGTTATATACAATATACGCATTTATATATTATGATGATGATGGTATAGTGGTCGTGGTCATCATGATCATCTTATCTCGTAGCACAACAGCAGAAGCTTGTATCAAACTCATCATGAAATGAAATGAATCGAGCAGTTTTCTCTTTTTTTCCGCAGGATATGCAGTTTGTTCTTTCTATTTTCATCATCATCATTTTATCAACAAAAACGAAATGAGAGAAAAAGGAGAAAACATGTTTTGCACGGGAAAAACCAGCTGAATAGATAAAAAGAGCTGAATATATGAACAAACTATGAGAATGATGTTATCTGGATATTATCTGCCTATATATGTATATACCCATGATGTAGAGCTCGTCTTGTATTCTTCTTGTAGTCAACTAAAAGCAAAAAAAACTCCTACTCACTCAAGTATGTATACTTGATATACAGATATATATTACCCTTTTTTCCTGGAAAAGACAAGGACGATGATGATGATGTTCTTATCATCCTGTTTACTGTTAGTGACGACGACGGTTTTTGTATGATGATGACTA
>JAITYZ010001671.1:0-11192 GCA_027744595.1 Paronellides praefectus | reverse complement strand
GCTGTAAATGGGAATCCAGGAAAATGTGTGTCAGTTCCATAGTGGGCTAAACTGACAAAGAAGTTGAGCAATTTACCTCCAATCTGACTTGACTTGGCTCTCTTTGCCAAGGTTCAACTAGATGATATCTGATAGTAGATTTATTTTAAAATTGTCCATGACTGTTAGGGAACGTCCATTAATAATGTTCTTTGTTTGGGGAAGTTTGAGCCCATTTACGCCCAAATGTGTTACATAGGGGCAGGGAGACAGTAAACGGGCCTTAAAATGAGAAAGTTATTTATGGACGATCCCCATAAGGCAGGCTTGTAAAAAGAATGTGAGAGTGCTATAAACATATTTAGCTCATTAAAAACTACACATACTACGGAATGTTGCTCATGTTCACAAACTAACCTTTTGAAATCATTTGTGTTACAAAGTTGCCTTATGTTGTTTCATATTTTCCGGATATAATAAATTAAGATCGACCAGCTGCGTATTCTTCTCAAATTGACTATGACGTTTAGTAAATTTTTTAATGACTAGCTATGTAACACAATTCAAATTATTTTATAGTCCGACGCTTGCATACGTCATTCTTTGTGAAAGGTCCATTAGGATAAGCGTATAAAATGACTTTGACTCACTTATGAACTCGTACTCACACAAGACACTTGTCTAGGTTTTAGCTTAAACTTTTTAGCTTTATTTTTTTTTGTTAATCAATATTGAAAATATTAGTTTCCATATGTGAGCATTTAATGCAGTTAAACCATCTGCTGCGTGTTTGCACCCAAGAAACTAGTATTTTAAGCTTCTCGTTTAGCTGACTTGTACTAAATGGGAGGGAACATGTGAAAGAGAAAACTCACTAGAGTTAACATGCAACCCGTGCTTTTGATGCTTATCCACTATATTATACGCCGTTGGGGTATGGAACAAACAAAAACAAAGAATAGATGCGCAAGTACACATACCTCCACCACCAATATTCATCTTCTCTACTCAAGTACACATACCTCCACCACCACTATTCATCTTCTCTACTCAAGTACACATGCCACCATCATCTCCATCCATCACTGTTCATCTATGCATAATGTACTCTACGCTCACATGCGTGCTCACCATTTACATAGCTTAGCTACCTCGAGCAACATGCAACAAACTACAAATATTCAAACTTACTAAAATCAAAAAGAAAGAGTAAAAGTGCAAAATATCGCGAAATCCAAATTAACATTTACTTTACAGCAAACTTACATTAAATTGGTTTATCAATTTTCCGCTTTAGCAGTAACTAGCATTGATATTAATTAATCTAATAAACAGTAAGTTTAGAATAATTGATACTTCGAAATGTGCATTTTTCGAACATTCAAAAATACAATAATCTAAATTTAAATACGTGTTGATCATTTTTACAGTCAGTTGAGCACAGAAGTTGTAAATCAGGCATATAGCGTGTATTGGCAGTGACATCTGATTGTTTACGAGATCACAAATATGAGTAACAATTATCGACCTCAATTCTATTAGTTTTATTAATATTTGAAATTTTGTGCATTTTCGGTCATTCAAATACAATAATCTTTCTTATATGAAATGAGATAATGGTGGTACAGCTTCACTTTAGTAGCATGAAAATCAGTATACATAGATATGTGAACATACTGATTTCGAATAATGACATCAACGTTGGGGTGGCTGGATAATTGGTTTTTCTAGGGGGTAGGTACATATAGGGATAGGGATTTACTAGATGGTGGCTGGATAGTGGGATTAACTTGGTGGAAGCGGGATTGGATAGCTGGATTAACCTGGTCTGTGGGTGTCTGCCTGGTGGGATTGACTTTGAAGTGGCTGGGTAATGTCAATAATAGATGCGGATGCAGACAGGGTTGTAACAAACAACACAAATCTACATTAAATATCTGTGTTAAAAGTTTAGTATGTTTTCTTCAGGAAAGACAATATAGGAAGTGGAGATACAAGGTTTCAAAATAAAGATAGTGGGACTTTAAAACACTGGAAGCGGGATCAGCGTGTAACGCTGAAGCTGGTGATTTCTAGTATTTTTTATAGACAAGATGACGTTCGTGTACAATTTAAGTATTTTACCAAGAAATATATGCCTACCTACCTATATAACTTTTATTTGATTACGTTGGAAAAAGCTGGAACTTATGCTGTATTTTTATATGACTATAATATAATTACTCGCTATCCATTAGTACTTTTTTCAAGTTTTCCTCTACATTAGTTTTTCAACTTATGAGCAGTGCAGCGTACAGCAACAGCTACTTCAGTTCTAATCGTTTTTCATTACAATCATGTGACTACATCCATGTCCATAATGTATTTATAATGTATGTTATATTATATAGATGTTATAACATTTGTATAAACTTCCATTTTGCTTTGAGTTGGACAATCTATCTTTAAGCAATCCAGCTCAGCCATCTGCAAATAATAGCTATATAATAATGTTATTCTTTCTTGTAAACGAATGTCACCCGGGATTTTCTTTGAATCTGACATGATTCTGAATTGTCTTCGTAGCTTGTAGTAATTATAGTTAAGCTTAGAGAAATACGAGAACATTAAATGTGTACATGGGATTTGTCCATTTTAAATGGTATTATGATTTCCAGGTCAAGGTAATCCCCATGTGCTATTTATTGCAAAAACGCAGCAAGTTTATATTACAAGCATTCCGCTTCATATTGAATTTATGACATATATTCATTGTAGTTTCCTTAAATCACACCTATACCTACTCAAAAATATATTGAATTTTGAATTTACGGAATATAGTGCAATCAGTCAAGCAAATAAACTTTATTCAGCAGTTCTACTCTTTCGTCACGAGGAAAGAAAACTAGACACTTGATTAAAAAAAATGATATGAAAATATGTGTATTGGATTGCTAAACGTTAGTAATTTTACACAAAACTCGTATACCCATTCGCTCCAGAAACTCAACAGACAAAAATTTTGAACAATGAAATAAGGCCAAATTCTCTACGAAATCTATGATGATAACTACAACGTGAGTTAATATTTACATGCATTAACGGCTTGTGCCAGATTCACTTACTCTTTTTACTATATACCTTCATCTCAAATTATCATCATTATCAGCACCAGCCCTTCCTTCCACTCACATTCTCCATGTATACTTCGCCATGTAAATTTATATGAGTTGTAAATTTCTCCTAGTTTCGTAGCTTTTTCTCTTATCACCTACCTTCCTCCCGTGAGTTCCTTCCGTTACTGTCTTTTGTTCATCGGCACATAATATTGCCTTTTTCCACCAGGCAGGCATCAAAGTAAGTAGTTATGTGCTTCTATTTTACTTTCTAATGACATTTTTGAAAATCATTCAATTGCTACCTCTTTCTAGTTTTTTTTTACCCTAATAAGAGTGTGTGCTATATAGTCATTTCGCATTTAGACAGTAATTGTATGGCATGATCGACACCGCTCCTTTCTTTTCGATAAAGTGATAAAACTACCCCAAAATTACAGTTTTTCCTGCTCGATAATAATGACATATATTTATATCACATTCTTTTATTGATCGTTCCATCTATCAACTATATGAACTGCTGACAAAACATGCAACTCACTGAGTCGTGTAGGTAAAACAATGGAAGAATATTGATCAAAAAAGGTTGTCGGTTCCCACACAGAAGGCTCATTATTTTTTTCCCTACGCCTACGATACTTACGTAATATTTTTTACCATATTAGCTTTCCCTAAAGTACATCAAAATTTATTTTGTAGTTTACTTGGTAAAACGATGTAGCTCAACCATACTTAATTTTAAGATTCAAAAATGCGTTTCTTTTGTCTAATTTGAGGGCCTCAAATTGAGGCCACACAAGTACAATATGAGGTTGACAAATTACCAAAAAGTACTATAAATTTTAAGAAACAGTGAGCCAAGAAACAGCCCCTCATGTCATAATAAATGACTTTGTAGTGTTCATCTTGTGTGCTCTTATAATCTAAACGAAGCAGAACCATAATATTGATATAAAGTTTAGAATAAATTGTTATTATTGATCATGCTGTCATTGTCTCTAGCAATCCGATAAGCTTATATACTCTCCGTCTCCGGAAACGTGTCTGATTTTCATTGTTAATGGGAATGACAAAAAGCACATGAAAATTACCTTTTCAGATGAATGCAAAATGATATCGTTGATGATATTTAACTTGTGACACATGTGGTTTATGTACACATTACACCGTGCGTATACTACTGCCATGTTCATTTTCATTCATGTTTCCAATACTCCTATTATTATTACGCAAACAGCCAAAGTTTCAGAGAAAGTAGCAAACATGTCAACAGAATATTTTGGATGGTAGTATCGGGTGGATTAAAGAGATTATATCAATATAGGGATAGTTAATATATGATATAATTTACACGGCAATGCATATAAACGAACTTTTTGCTACTAACAATGTGACAGGTCTTGTATTATTTTATAGCTGAGCGAACCTCTATTAATATAATAAATAATGACCTCTGAACCACGTGTGATTACATACTAGCGAACAAACTTGAAGCTGATTAGTGCAGTATTTTAAGCAGTTTTTTTTGTATGGAAAGTGTTTTTTGTATACGGGTTTGGTGAGTTTTTCTAATGCTTTACTCTTGGAAGCAAGTTTATATGGGAAAACAAAGTTTATGGGCTGAATAATATACTTACCTAATTTCTTGTACTATGCTTCCCATCTTTTTCCTTAGTAAAAATGATGAATTAGCAGAAAAGAATGTGGAAGCGAGCTAATCACATAATTTATCTGTCCTTTGAGAGTTCAAACGACATGGAAGAAAGGCCACTTTCAAAAACGGTCTTGTTCAACTCAAAATGTTGTGTGTTTCAACTACAACCATTTGCTTCAGAAAAGTAAATGTGGCAGGCTTAGTAAGCTCAACTCTTTCTGTTTATAACTTGGGAAAATGCGGTAACATTTACACAGGAAATAAATGAGACTAGGATCATAAATTACGTTCAATTCAATAAGTAAAAAGATTGTTTGCTTTTTCATTGAGCCCAGCTGTCTTACAGCGATGATGACATTTCATTTCAACCGCCTTTCATTTTTATACACATCAAATAACTTTTTGTCATCTTTCATCAGTCGGAATTCTTTGAAGAAAAAAATTTAAACTTTTCTGTGGAACTTTTCTTGAAAAACTTGCTAGCAAAAAAAAGTTTTACGTGTACTCCTTACTCCTTAATTTCCTTGTAAATTTGAAATAAAACTGTATATACATTTTTAAGCTACATTCCTAGTCATGTCATACTATTAACTGTCAAAAGTAAAATTGGTTTTGGTGAACTTTTATTTCCTGTTTCCAAGTATTAGCTTTTCTGCAACATTTGACTTGTAAAAGGAATCTTTTGTATAACGAACGAAAAACCACTGTATTGAGAAATACAAATTGGTGTATACTAATAATAAACCATTGTTAGTTGAGTTGTTATTGTTCGAGCCATTAAAAGGAATTATGTACCTAGATACATGCATCCCTTCTTTGGTTGTGTGTGGTTTTTCGTTACCAATTTTTCTTGTTCACTGCTTCAAACGAATTGGTGTCTGTCTACCTTTGAATATTATTATCTCCGTCTAGTCAGTCAGTCTCAGTTTCTGTACATAACTATTTGTAAGGCTCGAAATAATTTTTCAATCGGACTAAAAATAAATACATACGGGGGTGTAAGAAGAAATATGCAAAAAAAACAAGTTAGATTAGACGTATGAATAACTCTAGTGAAAGCGATCACAAATTGAGTAGTTAGTGATGTTTCATGATTAAATTAGTCTCAATGAATAAGCATGATTTATTTTTTAAATAAAATGCTAAATAAATCGCTCAAGTCTTTACTGTCCTCCGTACTTCATATTGTTACTTACCGTGGTACTCTCAACTGTAAATAAATATCTTTATTTAACAAAACAAAATCCAACTCTTATTTTCCAATTTGAAAAAGTGTAAAACGCAATAAATCAAGTTGTAATCATTCATTACCTCCGCATCATCTATTTTCCTTATCCCCACATCCCACATCTCATGTTTCTACACATTAGCATACTTTTTTCTGGACATACAAACGCATTGCGACGACTACTAGATAGAATATTGACTAGAGTAATACCTACAAACGATGATCTTTAACTCTGAAGTGTACAAGTAAAATTTACACATTTTCTCTTTGCGTTATATACATCGTTTTTTCCTATTATATTTCCTCTTCTTCTTCACTATTTTGTCCCATAGTTTGCTACATGATAGTACCTCATATATCGACGTCTAAAAGTGACCTATCTGCTAGAGGAAAATGTCACGTTGTCCACACACTTACAAAAAAAGCTCACTACTACCGTTAAACATTGAACACAGTGAGCATCAGCATCACATCATCTACTTAAGTATATACCTGTACCGCATGCAAGCCAAAGTGTGTATGTCATGTCGTGTTCATTCACTCGAGAGTTCCTCCACTTTAGAATTTCATTTGAAGTTGGAGAGCTACCTTAATACTTTTGATGATGCCTCGATGCTTTTACTTATAAGTAGACAAAATGTATTGCTAGCTGACTCGAAACTTTTGTTATTTTTTTGTACTATGAAAGCTGTGGCTGCTGTGAGCGTGGTGGTGGCTTTTACTTTTTTTCTGTTCAAATGCGTGTATGTACACTTTTGTGCGTGTGTATTGTTAAGGGAAAAGTGCCATTATGAGATGATGAATATCTCATTTTATGATGATGATACATGTCAGTCAGGCAAAGGTAGCCGCGTTTTTCTGGTTGTTGGCTTTTTACAACTAAAATTCTTACCACCACCATCAGCAGCAGCAGCAGCAGCAGCTTGGAAACATTTTCCATCCTGCTATCTCTCTAGATGATTATATTGGTATAAAAAATATTGTGGGAGTTGAATGGCTTCTGATGATGATGGTGGTTGGTAGAAACCACCCACTTTTCACCAAACCCAGTGAAAGCCAAGTGGGAAAAAGAGACAACCATGGTTCATGATAAAGAGGCTCTGCAAGGTTTTTAACCGCTCATTATTATACAAAACTACATAGCAAACCACGTCAGAGTATTGTGCTAAAAATAATAATACTAAAAAAAATCAAATCGAATTAAGACTCGCGAGTTATCCTTTCACCGTCACTATTGCACAGCAAGACATGCATTACTATTATATGCTTTCTGGCTATCTCTCTTTGAGCGCTACGGCTTTGATGACCACCATTTCCCACACAGCAAGAGGTCATCAGTGGGTGTCATCATCATATCCCCACCACCTCCCCATTTTTTGTCAATTTTCTGATGCCGTGTGATAATCTGATCCTCCTCTAATGAGAAAAGTTCAGAAGGGGCTTAAGTCAAAACCACCAAAGTGTAATTATAAAATTTATTATTATATGTATATTATATCCACAAAAACTTTATTATAATCTGGTGACGGTGGTAGTGGTACAATGCGTTGTGTACTCAAGCAATCATCCATGTATTGGTTAATTACACACCCGCCAACGGGTCTGCGGAACATCCCGCTGGGAATGTGATTTGGTTGGGTGGGAGTAGAATGGTGGGTAATATAATATATAGGTACACAGAAATATGCTTGCTCTTGACTTGAGTATGAGCGTTAATTAATGGAATAGTTAGTCATACAAATTATTTCAGTATTATCTGGGGACTGACAAATAATGGCAAAATGCATGCACCATAGGATCCCCGTCTTGTGTGGAGTGAAACTGGTGAATCATCACGAAACATACTGTTAGGTTAAAACTAACTTACATATATAGGTATACATACAATACATTATGTTGGATAATACAAGTACTGTTTATGTATGTTTTGTATTTGTATCTCTCATTTTTTATTCGCCAAATATATAAAACATGTTCATTCTTCCATAAAATAACAATAATAATCCACTGCTTTCATCAAAAAGTACAGTGAAAAAAATGTAATCTCACGGGTCAAAGCACTTTTCGTAATATGATTAATGTCGGGGAGCTGTCAGTTGAGAAATTCATAAGGATTCTTTGCCAAAAAAAGAGCAATATGTGTTGTGTATGTGTTTAGCCTTAGCCACTTACACGTCTGATTATTATCTGACGTTGATGATTGATACCATATACAAATATTAAAAAAATCATGAAAAGATTCATAAATCTGTATCCACCACTATGAAAATATAAATAATGCTCAGATAAGTCCACGCAAGTCGACAGATGACTAGTTATACATAAATCATATGTATACAGTCATCTCACTCATCTCTCTCTTTTAATAGATGGTATTATACAAATATTTTTATGATCATCATCTCATCATAAAAGTAAAGTTTGCTTTTCATGAAATTGTAACTATTTTACTTTGTGCGGATAAAATTGCTTAGATTTAGTGTAGATTTTTTGCTTCATGTCCATAATTCAAAATAAAATTGGCGACTTGCTTAATAATAATTTAATAATACTAAATCCTGACAAAGTGGTGTATCTATATTTGTAAGCATAAAAAGTACATTTAGCAGAAAAGAGCAGTTCATTAAGTACTTTCTGCATTATCATATCATGCGTAAAAAATTTCTTCGCAACATTTCTCCTTTTCTTCCGGTGTCAATCTTCATTATCCGAAAACCGTAATCTGCTGACTAGAATGCCAAGGTGCTGTATGACATATTGCTGTGTGATGTTGAATTAACTCGAAAGAACTTTTGCAGTTGATTCAGCTCAACATTAACATTTCGTTTCTTTTTACAAGAATGAAAGACGACATTAAAACTCAACGAGAAGACATTATTACCAGGCTTCCGCTCTTTTCTTGACACCATCTTTCTACACACACTATAGACACATGCATATTATATCTAGTTTTCTCACTTTCTGGCACTAAACTCAGAGTAGATATGACATGCTTCTTTTGTCGTCTGCATGATGCGATGAACTCAAAGTTTACAAGAAAGATTTCTCACCTCATCCCACATTCTTTAAAAAAACTTTTGTAGTAGAATTTTAATGTTCATAAGAAATGGAACTGAGGCACCTGCTTACTTTATGCTTGTGATGAAATAGCTTACAATGATATAGTCCTTACTTCCATCTGACTATCCATAATATGTTATACGGTCCAATTTAAGGCATCCTTACTTGTGTATCTATATGTTACCTTCATTCCAGCTGCACATGACATATTCCTAAATCTACTGCTTATGCTCGGCTATTCATTCATATCACAACTTTGTACATTAAACTTTAATAGACTTTTACCTGTTCGCTATGCCATGTGCTTAAAACTTCAAAGTTGCCTTATTTTTAATATTCCCTATAAAGAAAAAAAGTACACTATAATAAAATACGATACAGAGAACCCTGCAGCTGGATAATATTACCTGTAAAAGAAATAAAGGAGAATCATAATGCGACAAGTCTTTTCAATTACCTGATTTAATCTCCTGGCGAAGAAGAGATGAAACGTGTCGTAGGGGGAATAAATAATATACATATACCACGTACCATGTTTCATTAAAGTCAGTTTTGAAAGAAAACAAAGAGTTTTCCGTATATGCAAGCATGCACATAATAATATGCTGCTGTTATACATTTATGAGTTTCAATGAATTTCATCATCAGTTATTTTTGAACCAACTAGGCTTACGCAGTATATAATTTTCAACTTTTGCACAGCAGATTTTTGAAAATATACGTAAATTAATTGAGTCATGTGCTGTGTGGCAGGCGCGGCCGTGTGTGTTTTATTTCCATTTGGTAAGACTAGCTGTCACGTAGAAGGGGAATGGACTCGTAGTGTCACTTAAAAAATTGAATCCATTGCCTCCTTACATTTTCCCATCCCATGGAATTAGCATCTCACTAACATATTACTTAATAGGTTTATTCCGTCATCCAGAAAGTCACGTTGACTTTTTTTAAACTCGTGTAGTTCATGAAAATATTCTCTCTGCTCTGCTGCAAGAGAGTATCATCATTCCTGAAGAGTAGGTGGAAATGGCATTTAGTAGTGCGCCTAAGTACTTCTTTTTAAATACTCTCTAGAGCTATTAGCAAAATATACCTTCTTGTATGTGTGTGTATGTTTCAGTTGTACTTTTATTTGTTTCAGTGCATTCTTTTTTTTTGTTCCTTTTGCTCTATTTCCCAGCACAGGAAACTGTGAGCTGAGTTAAAATACAACAAAAAAATTCAGCATGCGTACAAACTGTGGCATTAGTGATATAATGACGTGTACTCCGTGTTTCAATTTCGAGATCTGCTTGAAGCAGACTGCTTCACACGACTTGATACAGGTGTAGCATAAAAATGTATGACAAAGTATGTAGTAATAGTAATGCAGTAGTCACTCTTTTAGTTATTACATTTATGAAAATGAGTAACAGGAAGTTCATCAGATTGATTTAGGGATTTCATATTTGTCTGTCCGTCTTCTCCTGTAGTCATGTAGAAATACACATAATCATGAAACTTTACACACAATATAATAGCTAAATAGATACCTTTCGCGCCGCTTTAATAAATTCTGTAAATTTCCTGAATATAAAGGTAAGTAGGTTTTTAAAAACTGTAAACTGATGAATTAAATCATATTTCTGATTGAATGCCTAATTATTATATTCCGCATAACGCTGACATGATATTTTCTCTACACACAATACTATATGGGTATTCTCATTCTCATCATACTAATAATAGTTCGTTTGGGATTCCTTTGAACTTAGACAAACGGCTTTACAAAGCAATTGTACATGGTACTGCACCAACTCAACTTCATAGGATATACGCATACCACTACAACCACCACACTTTATTTCACCACTCATTCCAGGAATTTGTACTTACTTTTCCCTGCATCGTTCATAATCAACATCATCATCCTCTCTCGGATTTCATCCACACATCCACATGGTCTAAATAAAGTACACATGTATTAAACACAAATTACAACATAGAACAAATGTGACAACACTATATATATTATATTTCGAGTAAATATACATTCATCATATACACATACGCTTATATATTAAATTCTTGGTTATACTCATAAACGCTTTTACTTTTTTTACTCTCGGGCATAGTATTCATCTCCTCTTTTGTCGTCGCTGCTCCTTAAATATGCCCGGCTTGCACCACAATTCTTCCT